>JARYHS010013630.1:225031265-225047263 GCA_031002005.1 Vandiemenella viatica
TTCCTAGGCTGTACAATTAATGACCAGTGGCGTAGCCAGGTCAACAAGGGCCCCGGTGCAAAAAATTTATTTTGGGCCCTCAGGCTAGATGGGCGACCTTTTTTTTGTTTTGTGTTGCTGGTAAGGGCCCCCTGAGCAGTGAGAGCCTCTTAGTGAGGGGCTCCCTGTGTCTCAGGGGCCCCCTTAGACGACGGTAGAGCTTAAAAAAAGTCGTCAGTTTACCGTGAAGGCCCGTGGGACCCCTGAACTGCGTTTGGGGGCCCCCTGAGTGTAGGGGCCCCGGTGCACTGCACCGCCTAGCCCCATAGTAGCTACGCCCCTGTCGATATCATCGGAGAGGTTAGCTATCATTCTCTGTGCCGTAATAAGCGGATTATCAGAGCTTTAACAGATGATGACATTTCCATAGAGCTTTGGAAACGTCGCCTTGCTAACAACAACTAGACGAATTGGACGCTGACCGTCTCCGTCATACTGGACGAATGTAAGTTCACCTGGGCTGTTCCAACAGATGACCTCTCATCATTTGAAAGAACCATGTGCACTCCTGAAGGCAGCCACCTAGCGAAAAAGATTCTTCCCGTAGGAATCACTACGTGGCCGGAACCACTAGCCTTCCCAACTCTTCTCGCGAGCGGTTTCATTGCAGAGCAGTACTCCTATCTAATTAAGAGAAGATTCGGAGCCTTTGGCTTCGACCCAGCTGGCAACGATAACAACGTCAAGGAGAAGAAATTTCCACCGCCTAATAGTGAAGACGTGGACACGCAAACCATCTGCATCCGATGCGACACCTGAGCAACGGCCGTCGACTGCTCAAGAATGCCTGAAGACGTCAAGACGTCCACCAGCTGCATCTGACACATCTGAAGCGATGGCCGTCAACCTCCCTAACAATGAAGACCCAGTAGAAGTGGGGCCGGCTCTTACCCTCACGGCCCACTACGAAGGCAACTTCGTCGACATTGCAGTCGCGTTCTTCATGAATACTAACAACTACCTCCTCTGCCTTCCAGTGAAGGAAGGGCTGTGGTTCCTCTCACAGCACCCGACTCAGATTTTTGGATAGGCGAGGCATCCCACACGCCCCGCAACTCCCACGGAGGCCTACGAGACTGGTCGCCCGTTGACTACCGACTGATGTAACCGAGGAGTGCAGTTGCTGCTGAACTCATCAGCAGCGGTATCGCTACCTCAGAAGGACGGCAGATGCGCCGCCCTGGCACTGAGGATCACCTGCTGCTATTCACCTTCCAACCTCGGGAACGTGTCCCGCGGGAACAGTGGACGAGGACCCTCCTTGGACGCAAGGTCCGCCTTGAAAATAGAAGAATCCACCACTAGCCCTGGTCCAGTGTTTTCGCTGCCAGGGTCATTGTCATCTGGCACGCGACTGCACTGGCCAGGAGCTCTGCGTGAGGTGCGCTGACAGCCACAAAGTAGCCGACTGTAGCATCCCGCGAGACGGGATGCCAAACTGCTCCAACTGCAACAGGCCCCACCCAGCTTGCTACAGTGGCTGCCCAGAGAAAAGAAACTCACGCGCAAACAAGACGGCGTCCAGCACCGAAAAGCCGGTGCCACCAGACTCCAAGAGACAACCCGGACAACGACAACCAGCGGCCGGTTCTGTGCTACCTGCGACGGCGAAGAGGCAGTTCGCAAAACACCATCTATGACACCAGACGGTCTGCAACCAAACAGACAGCCTAAGCATCATTATTCATTTGCTCCAACAGCAATTCATGCTATTGACAGAGGTCATGGCAAACTAAGCCACCACTTCGGAAAGGACACGCCCGATGATAACAACTAAAGTAATGACAACCAATAATTAATATGGAAGGAGATGCTAGCATACCCGCAAGAACTTTAATGCACCTTGGGGACAATGTCATTCCGTAAGATTTAGTGTCAAGGCAATTTCCCCGACATAAACGCTAAGTTTTACTGGAATGACTAGTTAAGTGCTTTTGTTTTCATCATCATGTAAGCTGAACAAAAGTGACACCAAGCGTATCATCGTTAGGCTGGCATCTACACAAGATTTTAATCTAGTAATTGATTTAGAAAGGGTCGGACATAACAATTTAATTTTGACGTACGAAAATTGTAATAAGCTGAGTGGCGCGGCCGGTTACCTACGACGATTAACAATCAAACATTCCACTTGATGAATACACCATGTCATCTAAAACATTGTCGGGAGTGAAACTATATTTTTTCACAAAATACGGATTCCGCTGGCGGTGTCTTCATTGCTAAATCAATATGGCGAAATCTGATCGACGTCGGGGAGCTGTGGCCACTAAAATCGACACCAATAATAGATGGAATTTATTAATTGGGGGATATTATAAGTATTTTGCAAAACACAGTAACTGACAAAGTCTTGCAAGTAACCAATCGTGATCCAATACCCGAAAATTTTCGAGCTAAAGTGCAGAAACTAATTAATGTACATATTATGACTGTAAAATTACGTGTCACATGATTATACTCGTTTAAAAGTACTACTACTTGTATGAGGGGTGTTTTTTCTTAAAACTCCAATGGGCTGTAAAAAAATATAATTGACATCACAACAATTTTATCATAAAAAATACAGTAGGGTCTTAGTTATTTTTCTATATAATCGCCAAAGTAGTTGGGGTATTTTTAATCTGACTCAAGTTTCTCGATTCTCTCCTCAAAGAAGTTTGCCGCCAGTGAGGAGAGATGCATCTTGAAGGCATCCTGAAGTTCTTCGTTAATGGCGATGCGCTGTCCGCCAACCTTAGTCTATGAACAGATGAAAATAGTAGGGGCAAGGTCCGGACTCCACGTTGAATGATCGAATTGAACTGTATGAGAAGGTCTTTCGTAACCTTGGAACAGTGTGGTCGTGCATTATCATGGCCCAAAACCATGCCTGACTAGATCATTCTTCTTCGTTTCTTTTGGATGGCTCTACGAAGATGACATAAAGTTTCACAATAAACTTCCTTTGTTATTGTTGTCCCCTGCTGAAGAAAGTCCACCAATAACACACCTTTTTGGTCCCAGAAAACTGTAGCTATTGTTTTCCGATGGCTCAGCGTCTGTTTAAGCTTTTTCAGCTTGTTTGGAGAACGTGTGTGCATCCACTTATTAGAATGTTTCTTTGTTTCAAGATTGTCATGCAGGAAACAAGTCTCATCGCCGTAACTTCAAAAAAAAAAAAAAAAAAAAAAGTCCCCCTCATTGTGTCAACATGTGAGAAACTTTAAGGCTGGCGCAATGCGTTTCGTTTTTGGTGGTCACTCAGCAATTTTTTGATCTAGGGGGAATACAGCATCGTAGGATAGTGTGCAAAACAACCTTGAAATTTCTTGAAATTCTTCAGAAAGTTCACTGAT
This sequence comes from Vandiemenella viatica, assembly GCA_031002005.1. Lineage (NCBI taxonomy): Eukaryota > Metazoa > Arthropoda > Insecta > Orthoptera > Morabidae > Vandiemenella > Vandiemenella viatica. The sequence continues at coordinate 225,034,643 of JARYHS010013630.1, forward strand.
TGTAAAGCTTCGTTTGTCTTTGACCGCATGATCAACGCGCTGAACGAGGCCTACAGTAGCGATAGTCTTGCGCCCCTGTCCACCTTCACCATGGACGTCAATTCGCCCATCTTTTCATTGTCTACACCATTCCCGTACACTACCATCACTCATAAACTTTTCACCGTTCACTTTGCTCACTAGGGAATGGCTGTCAGCGGAACTAAGTTCTTATACTTCCAGAAAACGGGTTACACTACGTAACTCGCATTTGGCGGGAGCATTGATCGTAGCGGCCATGTTCAATTGCCCGTTCCTCAACTACAACTGACGCATTGGAGCCGACAAAGGCAGAGGCTGTGGTGGCGGAACTGCGATATCGCGCGACGCGCAGATCTGACATCCGCATATTACGTACTTACTTAAAAACACGTTCAGAGGTAAAAAAAGAAAAAAAAGCCCTCGAATATAAAGGGCAGGTGCCAGGAACAAGGCGTCCGGGGCCGGGCAGGTAGCCGCTAAACTCTAACGGTTAAGACGACCTCCCACGCCATCACCCACGCGATGAAAAGGCGGGAAGAGTGAAGCAACCACAAGTTGACTATACCACGTGACTGGACCACCTTCTCCAGCACCAATCACTATAGTTCTTGTGTCTAAATTTCTGGAAATTTTGTGTTCCGCATGTGCCCGAGATGATGGAGGGCGGGGCGAGAACTTAGCTGCGAGCGGAAGACGCGGCGAGGGCTCATTCTGTTTCTGATTCTTGTTCTGGATTCTGACTCTGGATTCGGCTCTGGACCCCGGTCCGGCATTCTATTCTGGACGCTATTCTGGATGCTGCTCGTGGCTTCAGCCGAGAGCTGATCTCAGCAGCACGCTTCTTTGAGAAGTCGAACGCTACCGAGCGCGTTCGGTCTCCGAATGCTGAGGAGTGACTCGCTTACCGCTGGCCCATCTCCGAACTACGCTGCCTGCAATCGTAGAGTCCATAACTTGTACATTTTAGGAAACTGTTAGAGACCCATAAGCGACTTGAGACATCAGTGCTCGAAATTGATGAGTGAAACCCACTGAGCTAGCAGGCCCAAATATTTAAAGGCCTACTTACATAAAGACATGTTTGTCTAAAACTATGTGTGTTCATTCAAAACTTTGTAATGTCTTTCAATTTCTTTTCAAATGGCATCTAAGAACCTTTTGTGGCGCCTGACGTATTAGCATCATAACTCAAACTGAATTGGATTCTGTTATCACGAGGTTATTATGATGCAACTTGAATATTGTTTGTTCATGTAATTTTTATATTGATTATTTAAGTTGGATTTAACGTTAAGTTCATCATTTGTTTGTTTGCATAAATGTAGCTTTGGGCGTTGCTTTGCTCTATATACCATGTTTGAATATTATGTTTAACGTTATATTCGCCCAGGCATATAATTGCCAGCGATCATCAGTAAATATATAAATATGAAAAGGAGTGTCGTGATTGGCCGAGTGACGTTAGATGGCGGATATACTAGTGAAGGGTCCAGTAGAACATGTGCTCGGGATTCAGGCGGTTGTGCGAAAATGTTCGCCGAGTATGAGTATTCGGTTATGTGCCGTCCATATTCTAGACTATACTGAATAGGAAAGTTGATCGTGTGTGCTGAAGAAACTGTAGTTCTGTGTGCTAATCTGCAATTTTGAATATTAAGGATAGTGCGATACGACAATGATCATGTCTGATGCCGACATTCTATGTATTGTGATTGAATAAACTGTGCAATAAATGCAGTTCTTGAATTCGGCACTCGAGTGTTGTTAATGAAGCGACATAAATCCATTTTTTAAATCATTATAGCACGATCTATCCGAGTTTGCTAGATGGCAGTTTTTGATGGCCCGGAAGCTCGGCACGAGCATTTCGGAAACTGCACGTTCTGTCGGGTGTTCGAGGAGTGCTATGGTGTCATCAACAAGTGGCGAAACCAAGGTAAAACCCCGTCCAAACGCCGAGGGGTTGGACGGCCACCCCTCATTACAGATGACGGACGTCTTAGTCTGAGCAGACTGTTAAAACAGCACAGACGGCGAACTGTGGCGGAACTAACATCAGACTTACAGAGTACAAGTGTGTCTGAACACACAGTGAACCTAACACTCCTAACGATGGGCCTCCGCAGCCGATGTCCCATGCATGTTCCAATGTTAACAACCACGACATTAGCAACTATGACTGAAATGGGCACGTGATCATCGTCACTGGATGTTGGCGCAGTGGCAGAGCGCTGCAAGGTCTGATGAATCCCGATATCTTCTTCATCATGCCGATGGGAGGGTGTGAATCCGTCGTTTTCCACAGATACAGCTTCTCCACATTGTACTGCAGGACAGAGACAAGCTGGCGGCGGATCAGTTATGCTCATGTGGGCATCCATGGAGTCACTGGAGCGCGTGCAAGGCACCATGACGGCCAATAAGTATCGTACACTGGTTGCAGACCACGAACACCCCTTCATAATGACCATGTTTCATAATGGCAGTGGTATTTTTCAACAAGATATTGCGCCATGTCACAAGGCCAGGAGTGTGATGGAGTGGTTCGAGGAACAAAGTGGCGAGTTACAATTGATTTACTGCCCCCCCCCCCCCACTCACCAGATCTAAACCCGATCGAACTCATCTGAGATGTGATTGAATGTGGTGTCAGAGTCATCGCCCCCCTCTCCGGAATTTATGGAATTAGGTGACTTATGTGTGCAGATATGGAGTGAACTCCTTCCAGTGACCTACCAAGGCCTCATTGCTTCCATGCCAAGATACGTCGCCACTGTTATCCATGCCAAAGGCGGACATACCGGATAGTCATAAGGGAGCATCCATAAACCATGTAGCTCCATTTTGGCCTCCTGTGAGGCCCCCTCCCAGCCACGTAGCCCAACATGGCTTTTTCGTCTACCCCCCCCCCTCCCTCCTCCCATGTAGCATGTAGCTTTTTTCCCTATTGATTTCAGAAGACATTTCGTACTCTTTTTCTCTTGTCAGACTACCGTAAATTACATACTGAGATAATTAAATGACGGAAATAAATATTCACTTGATGTTGTGTGTTCTGCAACTCATTTTAACTGTGAAAAGCAATACCTACAAATGGAAAGCTATGTGGTCTGACTTGGAAACACCCCTCCCCTCTAGGTCAAGCCACATACTTTATGGACACTCCCTCATGGTCTGGCTGATCAGTGTATAGTGTAGACAAAGACAGAGTAAAATAAATTTTTGATTATTAATTAGTAAAAGGGATTAAAAAATGATATGCAATTCAGAAAATAAATGCAACATCAAGGTTGAACTCACACAAATTGATAGTATTGGATGCTCTACACAATGATGCTGTCAGCACAGAAGATGCATATGACACAGCACTCAGCCTTATAATAGATATGTTTAATAATACGAAAGATATATATGTCTGTTTGGAGATTAATGTGTGAACAGTTAATACAGATGATGAAACTACAGAGCTGTTTGAAGAAGAAGAGTTCAGTAACAATAGGGAGATGACTGTAGCATTGCATCACCAGTATCCATTTCAAAATGGTTTTAGAAGCATGAAAATATTGATAAATAAATGGAATCAGCAAAATCTTCAGCAAAAGTCAGTATCGGAGCACACAAGAAAGTATTTTGCAATACCGATCAATATCACCTGAATTCAAGAACATTTTTCCCCAGATGGTATATTTTACCAAGATATTAGACTGAGATATTTGGCAGATTTGTGAACTAAAGGTTCCAACGGAGTCACCTGCATACTGAATACACCAAGATTAAATTTACTGCACTTGTCAGATATTAACACACATCAAAATATTATTCATTACACTGAGGAAAAAAACACTTGATTGAAGCATGAAGAGTTAATAGAAGGAAAAGGTGCCTGATCAGTTTGATGACATCAAAAGAATTGATAGTTTAGGGGGGCTGTTCAAAAAAAGACAGGATTGATGGAATTGAAACTTTATCTCCTCTTCAAAATACTCTCCTTGGCTGATAACACATTGCACTTTTTTGTGCTCTTTTCGTCTATGGCAAAATTTCTTTTGATTTTACTGACTGTGGCAAATTAGCATCCCTTCAAAATAAATTTCAACTTTGGGAAGATGAAATATTCTGCTGGAGTCTGTCGGAGAAAAGATTGAAATAGTGTGCCGGGATAGATAATAACAGTTCCTTCCGACTCACAAATTAGTCCCCTATTTGATTAGTTTCGACCACCTAAGGTAAGGACGATCAGACTTCGTATATTAAATTAATCTCGGCCGCCACCATTAACTTCACCAACATTTCCGTTCCGGGTGACATATCCCCTTGCTCTGCTACCCCTTCCATTGCAGATTCCTTGGTTTTCTTATATAAAGTTCAAAACTAAACCAAACTTGAATGACGCTATTAGATCAATACGTTACTCTAGCAATAGGCTACCTATTCCCCAAACTTAGATAAACAGGTCAAAGGTATATCTTTTCAGTTTCAAATCAACTCACAACAACGCCGTGATAACTCGTCAAATGAAACAAAACAACGCAGTATATATTCCACAACCAAAAACAGATTTGCACCAAAGAGAAAAAAAGAAAACAACGTAGGCTGGCTCTTAAAACAGTCTCGTTCACTTCTCCAACCTGTTGCTGCAATTAAAACACACATAAATAGTGCAGTAATTATAACCTCATTTACTACTGCTGACTGCTGGTGTCAATCCCATATGCAGACGTCGCTCAATGGTAATACCACCTAAAAATGGCATGCACAGAAAAAAGTTATACTTGTTAACGTAAAAGTTTTCGCGTCTTCCTAACGCAATTAATGTCTTTGAAAAATGTAAATAATTGCAATATATTTTATTTTTCCAGAAAGGAAAAAACTTCATTCGTAAGTAGAACTGAAATTTGAAATTTCTGTACAAAACAAAATCTTATGGGAGAGCGAAATAAAATTTTCCGCGAGTATAAACTCTTACTATTATGCTATAAATTTTCCGGAAGCTCCAGTAAATAACAACCGATGGTACAGATCTTTGAAACAAAATCCCGTTAATCTGCTATTCTTTTACTTCAAAATTATTATATTTAAAAAAATATTTCCCGGTTGTTTAATAGTATAATGTTGCCTGTTAGATGTCTTCTCAACTCCTCCCGCTATTTTCTGCAACGTTTTCACTGCTCGTCTGATCCACGATTTGTTGTTCTGCTATCTGCGTTGCGTTGTTCACAGGTACTGCATCGCTGTATCCACTGCTGAAGTAGTCGTCTCTGGTTGTCCGTGTTGACTCTTTTGCTTTGTCGTCTTTGCACCAGCTCGCTGCTTGCAGAGTATTTCTTCTCGCGCGCACTGTCTTTGGTTGAATGCGCTTCGCGATTCTTAACGGTTGTTCAACTGTTTATTCTTATGCCACACACTCAACACTCTTTATTTTGTGATTTAGACGGCTTTTCTAAGCACTTCAACCGCCTATTAAATTCACAAGTCCTGTCACGGTCGCCATGTCGGAAAACATATTGAAATAGTGTGTGATTGATAATAGCAGTTCCTTCCGACTCACAACTTAGTCCCCTATATTATTAGTTTCGACCACCTAATGTAAAGACGATCAGACTTCGTTAATTAAATTAATCTCGGCCGCCACCATTAGCTGGCTATGGTATAAATCAATACCTATATAATGAAAAGTTTCTTCAAATAACTCCACTTGTATGCCGAACACAAACCAAAGATTTATTCACAGTTTTGAACAGCACAAATGTACCCGGCCACCAATGGAAAAAAGTAATTAAAGCACATACAAGTAAAATTACTGGTAGTGACTATATAATCCTAAGATGCAGGTTCTTCAGAGTGTAAAAACAATTCTTTCAATCACATTCACAAAAACCAGAGGAACGATATGCACGCGTTCGCTACACGACTCCACACTCTCTGCTTTTCTCATCAACTGACAGTCTCTCAAGTCACCGATATTCATAGCATTCGGTACTTGGCATAGAATAAACATAATAATTAAAATAAGTTAATTACTGAAGGGGGCAAGCCTACTGTAATGTGACAAGTCACATCTGGGATGTAGGATGAGTGAAAGACCACTACCATCTTCTTTATTGGCAAAAAATTAGTTCACTAGAAGAGAGGTGTGAGCTGACATCTTGTTGTGGTGTAGCATCCAACTCTGGATCCACCTCAGCTCAGTCCTCTTACCAAGCACAGTGGGTCAGCAGTAATTAAAGAGGATATGGGTTCAAATTCCCATTTGGTCATCAAGATTTTGGTTTTCCATGATTTCTCAAAATCAGATCAGGTGAATGTAAGATAGTCCCAAATGTGACTCCAACAGAATCTTTCACCTTCCTAAAGTTGGAATTGATCTTGAAGGGATGCCAATTCGGCACAGTCAATGACATCAAAAGAATGCCATGGACACATTCCTTCCAATTCCTTGCCCACATTCCTTTCCCACCTCTAATGGCCTCAACCTCTAAAAGGCGTAAAGATGTAATAATGGCAGACCTACTGTATTTCTGTTATCTAAGTGATGTTGTCAAATATTTGCATATGTGGTCTGGAGTGATAATATATACCATCAAACTGGTGCCTAACATCAACACTTTTATAGTTAATAAATGATGTTTCATAAAGCATAGCTGCCAAATACAGAGTAAAAATTGTGACTTCAAGTACATAGCCTTGATTTAGTCCATTTGTTCTTGGAAATGATTGTGTTATATTATTTGGTTGAGACACTGTTTAAACTTAACATCACAGAATACTCTAATTTGTAAAAGTATTCAGTGCATTCAAAGTTGCTTAACTCAATGAAGAATCAATCATTATACTCTAAAGCAAAGATCATTACATGGAACAAACAAGTTGTAATTATTTTAGTTAACTAAGCGAAAAACAGCTATAGTGGAAACTATATTAAAGGTCACAATAATATTACACTCTGATTAGTGCATAGTAATATAACATTGGCAGACAGGTTGGAAGAGCTTCAGGATTATGCAGTTTTCAACAATGTACATTTTCTTTAAGAGTAAACTAGTGCTGTAAAATGTGGACAGAAAAGATGTACTTCTCAGTTAACTATTTCAACCTCAATGGACAAGGATTAATGTTATCCAATTGAGTGGAAACTTTGCCAATCTCATTTATTAGACATTTTGCAACTTTTACGGCATTCCCCAGAAAAAAATCGAAATAGGATTTCTTGTGGCCTCCCTACTCAGTATCCTCAATAATATCAGTTAACAATTGTTTTCAATGAAATTTTCACACACAAAGCTATTAGAACACCTTTACCCCTCCAAAATCTAGTATTTGAATTCTATAATGTATGTCTTATCCTATTACACCATACTCTAACAAATACCTCATCAAGATAGTTTATCACAGTTCCCTCACCTCCCTTGTAAATCCCCACACAACAATTTGCAAAAGATGCAGTAATTTGGAACCTCACCTTACCACATCAATGCATTTATTATCTCTTGATATGCCAAGATATTAACTCCATGTGTTTCCAAAAACAATCTAAACCATATACTTCCAACAACCAATCACCCATCCACCATACTATTGTTTAGCCCCACAATAACTTTTATTTTTATATTTATACCAAAATCCTGAAGCTTTTGGTTTTAATCTTCATAAAATATTGACCTTGTTTTGTTAAAGCTTAATGCTTAAAGTTGTTAGATTCAGGACATAATGGTGCAAGGAGTGGGAAGGAATATGGCTGCCGCTCTGGAAGGAACCATCCTGACATCGACCTTTCTTCTCTGTATCCTCTGCAGATTTATTTGTAATGATTCACTATTTTTTCCCTTTTTAATATTATGTGCCATACTATGTAATCTGCAAAAACCTAACTTCTGGCTGTAAATTCACAGCAGAACCATTCATTTGAATAATAAAAAACAATGGTCCCAAACAGTATCTTTTCCACTCCTCTACACACTCCCACTTAATTTGTTATTGTATTTCCTACCCCAATTCTTTACTTTCTACATATTAACAATTCCACTTAACAGAAAGACAGATTCTCATTTTCCTCAAATGTTTTAACCACCTTTCATGGCTTATTCTATGAAATTGTAAGGTGAATATCTGAAATTTGTATAACTGTTAACTATTTTTTTTTATACGTCTAACATTAGTTAAGTGATATTTGGGGAGATGGATTGTAATCCAGATTAGCCTATTGTCCATCCAAAAACCGAACAATGCCTGACAAATCCATTCCTCTGAATATATATTCTTCTGGAACGCCGGGAGATTGAGACACAAAAAGGCAGAACTGGCGGTGTTTCGGGAACAGTATGGACTCCGTATTGCTCTAATAAACGAGACACATCTGGACTAGAGGTGGGCAAAGTGACTCACTAAAAAGAGTGGTGTTCATTTGATCACTCTACAAAAAGAACTAGTTCTTTTCAACGGTTCACCAGTTCACTGGCTCAGTTTAAAGAAAATGAGCAGTTATATCCATTTTGAGTGTAGTATCTGTTCGTTTTATTTACATTTATACTGATAACTTAGGTTAATCTCATATTGGTTATTTTCATTTATTTTTTATTTATTCTGAAACATTTTTGTTTCTTAATACCAGCGGATTACTTTCACGCATAAAAGGCCATATCAAAGAGTCAATGAAATATTGTTCAGTTTACTGGGAATATTTGATATTTGAGCATAGATAATTTCACATTAATTTATTTACAAACACAAAGTACAATCAATTTTAAAGAACTTTATGCTTTAAATGAAATGAAGGTTACTGTTCACAAGTAAAATTTTACTTATTTTGCCATTCAGCAACCTACTTCTTTTTTCATTGCAAATTTATCCAGCTTTTGAAAATATTCTTTCACATGGCACACTTGTAGCCGGAATACACAAAGAGAAGCGGAGCGGGACGTCAGATTCAAAAGAACTATCTCCCCATTGGCACTGCTCCGCGCTGTGCTGAGCGATGGAATCGGAGAACATCGAGAACGAACTAGCTCTTTTGGTGCTGAGTGATGGAATCAGAGAACGTCGCTAACGACCTAGCTCTTTCCGTGCTGAGCCATGGGATCAAAGAACGTTGCAAACAAACTAGCCCTTCTTGATCTTCAGGATTTCTTAGTCTTTCAGAGCAGAGTGGATAAACAATGAACGGTGAGGAACAGAGAACAAGCATGAGTCAGGCCGCAGGCGACAGTGGCAAAGCCGAAACCGACTTATTGTTGGCGCACACTCGATTGAAGTGAAGTTCAATCGAGACCAACACACCACCATCATTAATACGGCTTCCACTACCACTCACTTTTATTGAGCGACTGCTCACTTGCTCTTTCAAAGGAACTGTTTTAAAGAACTGGTTCGCTCGCGAACGACCCATATCTAATCTGGACACAAAAGATAACTTTCACATGAGTCAATACTGTGTGCACCGTACTGATAGGCAGATCAGTGTACAGGGTGGAGCTCAACTATGATTATATACACGGACATAGAGCAATCAAATATAGTGCTTCCACAGCTAGAGAGGATCAAAGCCACAGCTGTGTGAATCTGGTTTAACGGAGTTTACGCTAATCTCATTGCAGTCTACAATAAGCCAAATAATATTAGCACACTTGATATCAGTAGGCTGCTAAACACCACAACTAGAGTAATAGTTGCTGGAGATCTTAATGTGAAACATCATAGCTGGAATTCTCAGTGTCAAAACTCCGACAGGAAACTGTATGAACATTCACTAGAGCACAGTTATTTTATACTGGGGCCAAATGAACTGACATTTGACCCCATGTTTGGAGACAAAATCCAAATGTATTAGATACAGCCCTACTCAAGGGTATAACCTGTACTCACAACCTACAGGTTGTAAACATTCTGTATTCAGACCACATACCACTCGTACTTAACACTGAAGGTGAACCGCAGAACACTGATAAGTGACGAATGCTAAACTATCAATGTGCCAATTGGACTCTGTTCAAGGAGGTGTTAGATCATCGCATACCTGACATACATGGGATGAGATTAGTGAACAATGCATTAATGAGTCTGTTGACACTTTAACAACTGCCATACAAGACGTTATGGCGAGTATCATCCCCGAATCGACCCCACACCAGGGACACATGGTGCTACCTGAGGAGATCATAGGGATAATTACAACTAGGAATAGGCAATGCACTAGGCATCCCATTTCTAGAGTGTGTATCAACAGACTCAAAGACATATTTAGTTGTAGAATCTAGGAGTACAAAAATCAACAATGAACGCGTCTGTTCTTGGAGGTGAACACTGACACATCTGACTGCTCTGTGTGGTCTCTTTAGCTCATCACTTCACTCATGAAGCACATCATACACCCACCATATAGGGGCCAGATGGACATGTCTATTCTTCCAAGGGCAAGACAGAACTGATGGCCCCAACACTAGCAGCATCTTTTCGACCATATGTAGATCCTTCTGATCCTGCATTTACATTGGAAACGGTGACACAACTATAAGTCCAACCGGTTCATGAGTATCTACTTCGAGCAACTTCTGTGAAATTGAATGGGCTCTACAGCACTCGGATTCTAAGAAAACACCCCATCCAGATGGCATTCAGAACCATGTTCCTAAACAGCTCACGGGGAAAGCGATTGAGTACCGGGAGAGCAATAGAGTACCTTACAGACATCATGAATGCCATCTTATATTACCAGTATTTTCCAAACCTATGGAAGGAGGCAAAAGTACTAATGTTATGAAAGCCGGGGAAAGATCCATCTTCACCCAACAACTACCGTCCAATTAGCTTACTCAACTCCCATAGCAAAGTAGTTGAAAGAGTCATACTTAGGCAGCTTACACGACACATTAAGAACAACAACAACCAGAAACCGGAGCAATTCGGTTTCAGGATGCACCACTCTACAACACAACAATTAATGTGTGTTGTTGAGCACTTAGCAAGGGGATAGAACTTGTCTGCATCTATCGGGGCTGTGTTCCTGAACATCGAGAAGGCGTTTGATGGCACAATGGTCTCATTCATAGGCTCAGTGATGACGGATTCCCGGATGGACTGGTGCGCTTAATACACTCATACCTCACTAATAAACATTCCACATCTGCATACATTACAAAAATTCTATATTTCACAGGAAACAAACAGGAGTGCCTCAAGGAAGTACGAGGTGGGTTCAGAAAATAACGGGAATTTTCGTTTTTTGAAAAAAAATATTTATTTATTTGTCTACATTAATGTTGTCGCCTTCAAAATAGTCCCCATTAGATATTATGCACTTCTGCCAGCGCTTCTTCCAATCGTCGAAACACTTCTCAAACTCGATTTTTGGGATAGCCTTTAGCTCTTTCAGCGATGCGCTTTTAATGTCATCTATGCTTGTAAAACGACGGCCCTTTAAGGTTCTCTTTATTTTTAGAAATAGGAAAAAGTCACACAGAGCCATGTCTGGCGAATATGGAGGCTGGGGCATCGTTACAGTATTGTTTTTGGCCAAGAATTCACGAACAAGCAACGAAGTGTGAGCTGGTGCATTATCGTGGTGCAAAAGCCATGAATTGTTTTTCCACAAATCCGGACGTTTTTTTCGGATTGCTTCACGCAAACGGCGTTGAACTTGTAGGTAGTAATACTCCTTATTTACCGTTTGACCTTGTGGCAAGAATTCACTATGCACTATGCCATTAAAATTGAAGAACACCGTAAGCATAACCTTCACGTTCGACCGCACTTGTCGAGTCTTTTTCGGTCTTGGCGAGCCAGGATGCTTCCACTGAGACGATCGAGCCTTAGTTTCGACGTCATATCCATAAACCCATGTTTCGTCACCTGTTATAACACGTTTCAGTAATTATGGTAATTCTGTATCGTCGTTGACTTCATTTAGTGACTCCTGAGCAACTTCCATTCGCCGCTGTTTTTGTTCAAAATTCAACAATTTTGGAACAAATTTTGCTGCCACGCGTTTCATACCCAAAACATTTGAAAAAATTTCATGGCATGAGCCAATCGATATGCCAACATCATCAGCAACTTCTCTGATTGTGATTCGGCGATCATTCATAACCATTGCTTTCACTTTTTCCACGTTTTCATCGGTTGTTGATGTGCTGGGGCGTCCGGGGCGTTCGTCATCTTCAACGTCTTCACGGCCATCTTGGAAACGCTTATACCACTCGTAAACTCTTGTTTTACTCATAACAGACTCACCATAGGCCTTTGTTAACATATCACACACTTTATTTCATTTTTTACGCAAAATTTGATACAAATTCTTTGATCCATTTCTTTTAACAAACGAAAATCGCCGAGCTCATAAAAACACGTCTAACCTTAGCGGCTGCCACAGACAAAGTAAGCAATGAATACAGCTGAAAATTTTATCATATTTCCAGGGCATGTATACCAACATAATAAAAAAATTTTGACAATTGGACTCTCCAAACCCGCGAATTTTAAAAATTCCCGTTATTTTCTGAACACACCTCGTATAATAGGACCTCCATTCTTCACCAAATATGTCAACAAAGTCTCAACCACAGAAAAAAATATACAAGCCATTTAAGGTGACGATACCAACTACCTTGC
>JARYHS010013630.1:225048263-225107293 GCA_031002005.1 Vandiemenella viatica
ATGACTCGAGACACAAAAAAGGTATTTAGAAATACTGATATTTATGCCCTTTAAGAATTCAATTCTAAAATGTGACGTTACCACAGCGGAAACCTTAATTTTTAGAATGATACCACATTTATCTATTTCGGCTAGATATTAATGGAGATAAATGGCTTGTGACACAAAAATGCGTTGCTGAACCATTTATACTTTTTCCCTTTAAGGGTTGAATTCCAAAACATTCTTTCTTAAATATGTCACCAAAGCTGAGACATTACGCCTCATAATTTTTCTTGATTTGTCGATTTTGGTTAGATATCCAGGGGATAAATGGCTCGAGGCACAAAAATCGCATTTTAAAAAATTGAAATTTTTGCCCTTTAAGGGTCGAATTACAAAAAAAAAACTTTCTTAAAATATAATGTTACCATGGCGGAGACCTTAGTCTTTAATATGATACCTCATTTATCTATATTGGTTAGATATGAAGTGAGATAAATGGCTCATGACACAAAAACTCATTGAAAAAACTGATACTTTTGCTCTTTAAGGTTGAATTCCGAAAAATTCTTGTCTTAGTATATGACGTCACAAAAGCAGAGATCTTAATCTTTAAAATGATACTTCATTAAACGATTTCAGATAGGTATCCAAGGAGATAAATGACCCGTAACACAGAAAACAGCATTTTAGACATTTTGACATTTTTGTCCTTTAAGGGTCGAATTCCGAAAACTTTCTTTCCTAAAATATGATGTGATCAACGTGGAGACCATAAACTTTATAATGACACCTCATTCATTGATTTCGGTTAAGTATGAAGGAAGATACAGGCTTGTGACAAAAAATACCTTATAGAAATAATATATATGATAGCGGATACATCTACATCGAATACAAATATCTTGTATGCGCGTCAAAAATGACGTGTTGAACGCTGTGTTTTTGGCAATTCATTCCTTCGTTAACTAAAAAACATTGTATTAAATAACGCTCAAACCTATAAAAACGTAATGTAGATATTTTTCAGCTTACTGTAACAGCAGTATCTTGGGGCAGAGCATAAGAAATATTGACATCGGATGAATAGAAATAAACAAAAGCAACTAATAATTATATAATATGTTCTGGGAATTAATTTCTTCGCCGATGTTTAAAAACTGCTATTAAATAACGCACATAGCCGCGAGTACATCTCTGGACGTTGGTAGTTCGCAACTAAGGCGGCGAGCGTAAGCTCACAGCCTTACGAACATAGCAACATAATAACCAAACTTTCTTTTTATTAGTACAGATGACACGATACAGCAATACGAGCTATGTAATTACTTCTATAGGATATGGTATGTAAAATTGATGCAGGATCTAACATCACGTAATTTAATTAGCATAATGTTTCCGAAACACATCTAATTTTGTGCTGATACTTCACACGACACAATCGGCGACTATACTGACTGTTGTTATGTTTTCATCGTCTTTTGCAACTACATAAATTAACTTTTATATGACAAATGAATTGTTTTTTTTATCCAGAAATTGTAGGTTCCATATTTTTTTGCTATGATACATTAAAATCTAAGAAGTTCCAGTACAGACTTTTTTACAACACTGTATAATCGTTCAGTTGGTTTCATTGTATAAAGATTGTTCATGAGGGCCAGGTTCTCACAAACTATTCGCTATATTTATTAGGTCAATTGTCTTGATTCTTTTTGTGTTATAACCTTTGGTTTTTTTTAATATACATGTTTATTTTAGCTCTGAAATACGTAGAGTCATAATAAACGGCCCTCTGTGGTAAAGAGAAGATATTATATCTATTTTTGCACCGAATCTGGTGGTTTAGGGGTAACGGTCAGGCTGATATTTGGAAGGACACATGCTTCATCCCCTGGTACAAACATCCACATTTCAATTTTTCATACTTTCCACTCAACGATCATAGTCGGCCCCGTTCCCATTCCTTGTCTTCAGTCTCGAGTGCAGTGACTTCGCCAAGGAACCTATTTGCTTAATATTTTCCTTTTCAGTGGATTTCCAAAATTTGGGATCATTTAATCAGTTGAATTTCGCTACATTGACTGCTTATGTGTTTGTATGTATATCATATATTTAATACAATGCTCTCGGGCAACAAGCAGAGTGGACATGGGATTTCAACATTATTTTTCGGCGATTCAGTCTCCGTCGCCTTCTTCTAGTTAAGTTCTGGACGCACCGATCAGTTAGACCTTTATGGCTAGCCCGTTGACCAAATGTGTGCCTCTGATTGGCTGGCTTGGCCCCCCCGCCTGGGCTGTTGCGGGTAATTGAGTGGGAGGACGGGGGTGGGGAAGACGGGGACGAGTGTTGGTACGCCACCCACCTGAATACACAGTTATCAACTGCACGTCGTGGTGTTCGTGGCTTGGCATGATGATCGGCATCCATGCTTCACTGGCCTAGTAGCTATAATCCTGGTTGAGCACATTTGGGGCAAGGCGAATTTCAACCACTTGAATGAAAACCCTGTAGAAATCTACTGGCAAACACCGAAGTCGTAGTCATAATACGGATCAAGGGTATGTTGATATATTTCTCCTTTTGTCCAAGGCGAATGTGACTGGCATGTTCCTAACAATGCTATTACATCGTCCAGACTGTAATGGTTCATTACCTAAAAGACTGGATGATGTTACATTTTCAGAATTCACAAGGAACACTGTAAAATCCCGGTGTATGAAGGGCATGGACATCGTTCGGGGGTGCCGGTCATCACGAAGGTGCAAAGACAGTACGCCGAGTTGCGCACACCACGGCGTGGTGGGAATAACTAAACCTGCAGGCAGGCGGAGTGCGGGCGCTTTACCACTCAGGTCCCAAAGCGTTGCCAAGCCAGCCAATCAGCGACTCGCACGTCACTTGGCAGGCTACAGACACAAAGGACCCAGCTGATAGAAAACATCGTGATAAGTATAGCAATTTGTAATCACGTTAAATTTATCAGCATAAAATTGTAAATATAATACCATAAGGCAAATACCAATGGATCTATATCTAAAATGTAATGCAAAATTGTAATAACTAACTGTAAATGAATAGGCAGATGTCGCTAATAGGGCTTCAGGCATCCTCCCTCGGAAAGACAGAATCTGCCCTTCTCTATTGCGTTCGCCATTTCAGCAGAAGATGGCAACTTAAATTGAAACCCGACAGCATTATGTGAACACTCATCGCCTTGTTCTTATATATATTAAATACTGCTGTGCACATTGTAAATTGTTGGTAACAACGATTCGATTCTTACAGAATTTTATATAACGAAGAGCTATAATGGATTTTAAATACTGTTTTTACTCTATTATAATCTAGCAGTGGTGGCAGTGGATAAGCATCTGTTACTTCAAAGGTAAAATGTGCAAACGTTGTTGATCAGTGGACTATGTTTATTTAGTGTGGTGGACAGTGCAGTGGGAAAGACTGGCAGGTAACAGCCACCCCCGCATTCCACAAGATAACGGGACGGCGCCGCCAGGACTGGACAATAAGGGGGCATCCATAAATTACGTGAGGTGAAATAGGGGGAGGGGGGGGGTCCGGCGAAATCTCACCACATCTCACCAAGGGGGAGGGGGGGTCTACGGAAATCTCACGTGAGATTTTGCGAAAAATTTGGGGACAGTAGAGCCAAAAAAAAAAGAAGAAAGGTCTCAAATTTGCGGCAAAGTCGATTTTAGGAGGGTATTTCGTCAAAAAAGTTAGGGTGTGACCTAAAAAAAAAAGTTTCCAGGGTGATTTCTAGGGGGGGTTCTCACGGACCAGATCTCACCAGAGGGGGGGGTCCGGCCAGATCTCACGAAATCTCACCAGGGGGGAGGGGGGGGGGGGTCCAGAAATCCGGAAAAACACCTCACGTAATTTATGGATGCCCCCTAAGGTGAGGCAGAGTGAGCAACGGACACAACCACACGTGGAAGTATTCGGAGGCACATGATGTTGCGCGCAGGCTGTTGAGACTCGCTTAGCAACTCTTTGATTCTTGTATCTTTTAATATGTGAAAGTTTGTTCAACGAGACGCAGCCTCCAATTCTGATGGACTACAGCCTATCCTGTGACACAAGCAGTCACAACAACCGCTACAGCCGTTCAACGCCGTCGTCCACTACTCGCCACACGGTGAAATGAACAGTTATCAATTACATAGTCGGTACCGCAGTTAAATACGTAACGGCACATGAGATTAAAGAGACCCAGTAGAAAAATAACAAAGCTACAATTATATGGACTTAAATTTGAATGCTTATATATCAGTAGGATGGACGTTTATAAATATTCATGTAGTGTCAACGTATTTTTTGTACCATTTGTTTCCATTAAAATATTATTTTAACGATCAGTAAATGCAGGGAAGTAAATTCGAGTATGTTTTGTCTGTGTCAATTGTAATTCAAGGTCATAATAAACATAATATATGACAATACTCCTCCAAGTTGCATTTAGGTGCAATCATTTTACAGTCCTGTCAAAAATCAAATAAAAATTCAATTTTTTGATATATTTTATTTTCACTGGCGCCCACCAAAAATACCTGACAAGCATTAAGATAAAACTTTGTAAAATTACTTTTTTTATAATAAGAAGTAACAAGAAGCGGTACACCTCACTATTGATAACTTCAGATGCATTTAATTAATTCACTATACTTTGCGTTAGAGCTTCCCTATCAGAGCTTAACACATTTTTTTTCAGCTTTTCCCTATAGCTGCTCCAGCTACATTTCATATTATGGCATAACATTCAGTATTATTATTTTACTGTTCTACCAAAAAAAAAAAAAAAAACTAAAGAAAAGTTGATGGTTAAAATAAAACAGAAGCAGATTTATTTACCATCCAAAATGTAACGTTCACTTTTATTTAAATGCTTTACAATATTAAAAAAAAATGAGAAAGTACGTTAGAAATCCATCTTAGGCTCTTACGGTTTGTGCTGCATGTGGTTTAAAGCGCGCTAGGAATGGTGCCGTTACCCAGTTTCGCGTTCCTGTAAGATGAGAAATTTTCGTTGGCTACTGTTTCGCTAACTAGGTTTCACAGACGGAAGGACTCGAATTATAAGTCCTAAAGATTTTTTATATTAGAGCTTAACAGTTTGACGAGGACGACGTTATCAGAACCACGAAATAATACTAAACTAGGTCAAGAATTACTGTATATCCCGATGGAACTATTCAGGCATTCGAGTGATTTTGAGAAACTATACCATACCGGATTTATGAAAAAATTGATAATTTTGGACACTCAAGAGATGGTAAGGAGTCAGAGCAGTTGTTGCTATATTTCCTTTGGAACTTCAGTCTTTCGTCAAACGAAAACCTAAACTAAATGCATTTAATCTACTCTTGAATTTCCCTTCATATGTAATATGATTTTCGAAATAATATCTGTACGTCTGTATCTCAGTGAGGACGCATAATACTTCCATAATACTTTGCAATGTTTCCACCGCTGATTTCGAGCCTATTTTCCAAATGAAGAATGAATCTCTCAAGCAAACGTTTGTTTCGAAAAAGAGATACTTCCACTCTAAATTTTTCTTAGCTTTCATGAATCGACCAATATCATACAGCACCAACTAAAATGCTTATCAAGGGGCTGAGTTCTCAAGGTTGCTTACACAGAACATTGTATCGTAGTTTTAACAATTTCAGCAAAGTGTCCGATAGGAAGCAGGAAGTCCGCGTTATTTAACATCGTCTTTTCTCACCAGGTATGCATAAAGTAATCTAAATTTATATTTAAAGATTTGATGAACCATCAAATTCTGGGCTCTTCTCAAACAAGGTTGAAAGTTTTCAACATAATATCTGTCCTTCTAGTCTGAGAAAGACTGCGGTAGATGCTATAACCACAAAATAATAATAATTTTAAATAATCAGTTTTTAGGGAATTCCAGAAATAATTGTGCATTACTTTGTTCAAGACGTTATTATAATTTGAAATACATGATTCAGATTTTAGTGTTCCGTATCCAAAATGGAAAAAACTTAACTCTAACAATTTCATGATGTACGACAGCTTCATAATAAAGCTGTCTTTGAACCAACCCTGTTGAAATTTAATAGGAAGATTTATTTTACTAACCGAAAAACAAATCAGTAGATTAACATTAAACAATCCTTTCTTCATACCCACACTTAAAAACAGAAATCAAAAGAATGGCTTACCTCATTGAGAGTGGTATCGTTGATTAAGTATTCAAAAATGAATCAATGTTATTTTGAACCGTTTTTATTTAGTTTATTTTACGAGATACGGAGCTCTAAAGCTACGTCCACACCAAAAGGAACACAGAGGAACATGCTGTTGATGTTGTTAGTTCCAGCAACTTGTTCCCTCATGTTACCCAATGTTCCTCAATATTTCTCAATGTTTATGTCAACAGAAACACAAGTTCCTTGAAGTTGACTGTTTCCAGAAGTAGCGGAAGATGAAAGGAAACAAAGGAACATTGATAAACATTATCGTGTTTAAAACTGTTGTTAGTTTGGTGTGGACAGCTTGTTTCGTGTTGCTGTTACCTTAGTTGTTGAACTCCCCCAAAAATGTTCGAGCGATTTAATAAATTTAATTGAATTATATGGAAATGCAGAGTGTTTGTAGAGTCCATGTGATTCAAGCTATACAAATCGGCAAAAGAAACACGAATCGCGGATGATGTTAAGTAAAACAACTGGTGCAGACGTAATTGGCACATTTTTTCATAGAGAAAGAGAGAAAAAAATATTTGGAACTAAAATAATCTGGTGCTGCAGCAACTTTGGCTTACAAATATTTGGAATTTCTTGCGGATAGAAATCAAGTGCGTCATTGTTCAGAAAAAGGATTTAGTGATATACAAGTAAATTCAAACTAAGTTTTATTATTTCTATAGAAGTAGGTGTATCTCTGTTTAGTTTTTACTACACTTTTTTAACATTACCATAATTTTAATATTACTTAAATAACAGATTGCCACGGAACCATTCCTCCTGATACTCAAAATAGTTACCAAATTCCTGTGGAATAATTTTTGCTTCAGTGGACGAATTACGTCCACGTTTCTGTAATGGGAATATTACCATACTGTGCCTGCGTTTACGTCTTTCCTCCAAATACCTGGTATTAATTCACCATTATCTTTGTCTTCACCATGTAAAGGGCGGCGTGTAGAATTTTCTTAATGGAAATTGTGTATACATATAGCTAGAGTTACAATTTTTTCTACATTTTTAGGAGAGGGTAGTAATGGTTTTCTTAATACTCTGAATCGATTTCACAACATTCTCAGTACATTTTCTGGCCCTAGAAAACCTATAGTTATATATTTTTTTCAATGATCCTTTTTCTTGGTGTCCGGGATATGGTTTCAACAGATTAGGAGATAATGGAAAAGCATCATCGCCCAAAAATATATAAGGCTTTAATTCCGTTCGACCAGGAAGAGGACAATCAGGTGGTAAATTAAGTTGATACTTCATCAGCATCTTCCTGAAACGTGTATTTGCAAATACACCTCCATCATCCATATCCATACACTAATACACAAAATGCAGAGGAATTTTCACCAGTGATTCGTTAGTAATGCGTTTCCTCCTCCTCCAATTTTACAGCGATAAGCCTGAAAATTTTTTAAAAAATCAAGATATGGCACTTAATAATAATTTTCACCTAAAATTGTTTAGGATGCGATACTTTGACAAACTGTTTTAGACTCTTCGCCTTATTCTTTCACTAATAAAAAAATGAAATAACAAAAATTTAATTTTTGCGGTGCATAGAATAAGCCTTCAGTTTGGGAAATAATGTTTATTTACTCAAATAGCTGCTCTGTTAGCTCAACTCCAGAAATCGTAAGTCGAATCTTGGTGCGCAAGTTTATATTTATCGACACTTAACCTTAATTTCCCCCTTGAAACATTAAGCCATGAAGAAGTGGGAGGAGAGGCAACAGCAATCTTTGTGACCAGAACGTAAGGCTTCACTAATTTACTTTAAGGTACCCCAACAGAACATAATTATATTAAACATTTATTAAATTTTATAACTAACGAGAACCAAAACTGATATAAACAACGGATATCTACGGTACCCATGCCCGACATAAATTCGTAATATTTTACCTGTTAATTTACGAGCTCTTACTGTGCGCCAACCGTATGATTATCAGGAAGAAATTTGAAAAAACTTTGCTGTAAAGCATTCCGAACCGGGAGAAATAATAGTGAAAAAATATATACAATGTAAGGGATTGAAGAGTTTTGTAGATGCTTACGAAGATGCATATTTACCAGTTCTTTTTCGTCTTACATTAGGTAACTTCTGGTACATTTCATAAATAAATTATTAAAAGAGTAATAAAAAAATTAAACTGTCAGAGAATTGAAAGTATGAATAGCTAGTGACAGGTGCCAACATGATGCGGGAATTTGAAGCAACGGTCAGGTTAAAAGTGGATATGCAGCTCAGGACAATGCAGGTGATAGCAATAAAAACTTCAAACATTTCAGAGTTAGAACTGTATAGTTATGTATGCGTACGAGCCAATGGAAACAATCATACGTGTTAAGACAGTGTGACAAAATGTGTAGCGAATAAAAACTCAGCAATAATAAATGTTATATTTTGTTTATTTTCTCGGCCAACCATCGATAGGACGATCGACGCATCAATGAGCGAAGGGATAGTCTTCTTGCGATGAAGACGAAACGACGGAATGATATTTGGTGGTTTATTCTGGTACGAAATACTTGACTTATAATAGATGAACCTTGCTGCTGCACATTGGCGAGAATATTTGATAGTTAACAGGGAATTTAGGTTGTTCGACAGTGCTATATTGGTTGACAAGTGTTATTTTGGTGTGAATAGCAAGTCGGTATCGCTACAGGAAGGACTTACCATGCCAATATATGGATAAAAATTACCGTCCGGTCATCTGCCTGTGATGGACATTGTTAGTGGTGTCCCAACTTAATGCTGATTACAAAATACTTTGGTACGGCATTAAATCGACATAAACTTTCACACACCGTAAATTCAAATCTGAACATTATAGCCACACACACATCAGGAATTTTCATATTCTGTTTATTGTTTCACTGAGCTAATGTCATTTCGTAAAATGATCTCCTAGTCGTTCTTGTTTGATTATTAATACAGTTTCGTATCAAATAAATGTGCGTCAGCTGTATTGTTAATTTGTTCAACTAACAACACGGTTAAAAAATTAGTTTGAAGGATAATTTCAAGTTAATAAACTGTTTGTGAATTTGTTAACTTCATTTGTTCCATAAATCATGTAGGAGTATTACTAACCCTACTATCCTATGTAACTTATTACATTAATTGATGTGGTACGTCATATTTTATCATACCTGATTAACTTTTAATCTTTATTGGACTATTTTAGACCTAATAAAGATGAATGTATGTATGTTTGTTTGTTTGTTCTTCATACAAATCTACAGTTTTCATCCGATCTCGATGAAACTTTGCACATTTATCCTTTGAAACAAGGAGAAAAATACTGGATAACTATGTACGTTCTCGCGGCGGCAATGCTTTATAAAAACTTCTACCCGTGTCAAAATTGAGCCGTCTGGCGACGTTTCGGAAGCTTGCAGTGCTTCGATTGTCAAGCCCCGCTTAACATCACTGAAGTCCGCCGCACGGTAGTCTATTATATAGCGAAAAAGAGAAAAACAGAGAAAAATACTGTCTACATTTGGTTGAAAAATTATCTGTATAAATAATACATGTTGTCTTATAAATTCGAAAAATTACTGAACGGTGACAGACAGACGCGTTGGATGTGGAGGTCTCTGTACTGTTTTCCGTGTAGTGGTCAGGTAGCTCTGTGGTTAAAGCGCTTGCTTTTGGAACGTGGTCTCTGATTCAAATCTCCGTGGAGGCTAAGATTTTAAAAAATTGTTTTTGATCGTAAGAGCCACGTCTGGGCCGTCGGTTATTCGAATTGAATGTTAAACTGTAGATATCACAAAGTTAGGAGTGCAATGCCGGGTGTAAACTGGCCTAAGTTGTAGCTGCTCTAGCAGAGCACGAGCAGCTAAAGTTATTAGAACCCAAAAATCGGATGCTCATGCTGAAGAAAAGACCTAGCTGAAATAAAGCTGTCTTTAGTTAACACCCCCCCCCCCCACACACACACACACACACACACACACGCACACATACCATCACCTTCGTTTGTTTTTCAGTTTTTAAATATGTTGGAAATAGATTCTCTTCAAGAGACAGGTTCGATGGTAGAATGATATAGTGATGGCTTTCCGGTCATATTATGCGGACTCGGTGTTCTGGAAAATAAATTCTTAATCCACGCGTACGAAGTCGTGGGTATCAGCTAGTTTAGCCATAATTTTAATTTTCTCCTAGCAACTCACAGACGTTCTAATTACTTGCCTGTATGTCAATCAACTAATTTACGTCTTATTTCAAGTATTTAATCTGTTAAGTTTATACTAGTACAATGATATGTTCGAATTAATATAAAAAGTTGCAGTGCTGAGTGTATTCCAGTAGACAATCAGCAGCTACAGTTCTGAGAACCAAATAAATGCCACACTAATGGTAATATGTTTTCTTAAATGATGGAAGAGTATTGCAGGAGAACAAAGCGG
Source organism: Vandiemenella viatica (assembly GCA_031002005.1). NCBI lineage: Eukaryota > Metazoa > Arthropoda > Insecta > Orthoptera > Morabidae > Vandiemenella > Vandiemenella viatica. The sequence continues at coordinate 225,058,910 of JARYHS010013630.1, forward strand.
TCGGCCTAGAACTATCAGGAGATTTCATGCTTCACTGATTCCCAGTTATGTAATCCAGCTAACTGCAGAACAGGGAGCGGTAATTTCAGCAGCCTAGCAGTTTCTCTGCTGCAGACATACAAGCGAAGTAAAAGTCTGGGCAGAGATAGAGACTTCCAGAAACTCAGCCTACAAGCTGATGCAAATGATTAACTGCACATAAAATACATTTGAGGAGGATTCACACCCACCACGAGACCAAGGTTGCGTACGACTAGGAGGAAGGTGGAGAGCTCATCATCTATCCATCTTCATAATAGTTACTTCCAGCAGTAGGAAGTTCAAGGGTGAGTCATTGGTCCGCTGAATCAAACAAGACTCTTGCAGCCACAACACATTCTGTACAGAGCCAGCCAAAGGGCTCGGTGCTTGTAGCCACTTCACGCTACTGCTACATCTGCCGTCTACATCAGCACGCCGCAACATTACACGGCAATGACGGACAGTGAAGAAAAACCATCAATATCTAGAAAGTCATCAGTGCATGCCACCAAAAATTTAATGCGCAATCTAACATGCTCATCAGTCGTTCAAATATAAAGGAGTAGTTACATTCACTTCTGATTATGCACCTTTTCAAATAACTCCATTTTATATTTTAAATTCAGGATGAAAAATAAAGTCTGCATATTTTTTTCTTGCAGGTAAATGCGAATTTTTCATTTCAAACAAACAGAAACTTCCTCTAATCCATAATAATCTGATGATAGGCCGATACCTTATTTATTTATTTTTTAATCGGCCATTTTCAATCATCAACTGATGAGGCTTCTTAGAATCACAAGTTATGAACTTCTAAAGCTGCGTTCCCACGATCTCTTGTAACGGAGGCGGCACCTCATTACCCGAAGTGTAGGGACGAGCGCGCGCCGCAGGTTAGCCCTCACTTACCTCGCCGCCACGTTGGCACAGAGCACTTTACAGCAATAGAAGAGCTGCCCACCGCTGCTGCAAACCGATGGCAACATTGCACCGCTACACACGCCTGTGATGTTTACCGACATAGAGTGGGTAGCTGCGTCTCGTCCCCGTTCCCATGGCGTGTTGTTGAGTATCCGTCCCGTCCCGTCCCGTCCCGCCTTCGTTACAAGACGTCGTGAGAACGCGGCTTAAGGATGTGAAACTTTGTCATGACACCTGTTTCAATGACGGATTGATGACTCTACCACCTGCCTATTCCAATGGGGAGAAGGGAGCTTCAGTGCTGCCAACTTTCTGCGAAACGTGTAACTTGTGGGCTGTAGAGTGTAAATCAGGTGTGTTTTTGTTTGTTTGGGACCCACCATTTGGGAAAGGCCGGCCTACGTGATTGCGAGAAGCTGCCTAAGAACCGCAATTAGGGGGAAAAAGTCGAACATGAATCAAACTAGTTGAACATCAAGCTGCGAGTTTGATATAAGAGACCAAAGTTTAAGTTTGAAGTAGATATTTTCTGAGACACCGACGTCCATGATATTATCAGTCGAAGTTGGGTCTGAGGAGAGCTGATGGAGCAAGGTGTTGACGAAGACTGCAACGGTCCATCCTTACTGTAAAATACTGTAAAATACGCCGTCAAACGTTAATGTAAACTTTTTGCACTCATACACTTTCCTCGAAAAAGCAACTATCGCCCTGAGTGAAGAAATCCACCTGATAAGAGTATCTCTGCTAACTAATGAACTGAGCATATTCGCTTAAACAAAAGGCTGTACTATTTAATACAAACACTTAGCAAAGGGTACGTCATTGTGTGTCCTTATCTGGATATTCATTTTCTTAGTGTATTTGTAAAAAAAATTGGTAAAATGTTTTTGCTGTTGATTATAATGTTTTGCCATGTTGTCATAGGATTTTAATTTTCATAACATAACTACTATTCATTTAGGAAAGCAACTTTTAATTGTTTACGATGTTTAAAAATAAATACACCTCACGTCTGTTGATCATGCTGATGTCAATAAACGGTCAGCTTCTGACGATCTCAGTTTTACCTGTGTTTGCAGAATTCGTTCGAACTCCTTTTTCATTCGGTAATTAGTATAAATAATTAAATGTCAATATTTCAGTTATTAAATTATTTATAATTAAAAATTGATTATGGACCATAAAACCCATTAACATTTTTTCTTTCTTTCTTTTCCATAGTTTACTGTTTCGCTTTGTAGGTTCATAACATTTTTATTTATTTATAAATAAAATATTAAGAGTCTGTTCAATACATAAATCTTTTTTTAATAGTTCATCTCTAAGTTAGTGCCATACAGAATTATTTTCACACGTACTGGGGTAAAAAAAAAAATGAGGTTGAGAAACGCTTATATAGAGGATTAATGTCAAATGTCAGCCGCCGCCGGCTGTGAAGTGCTTAGACGAAGGATGTACACCGAAAGGTTCCTACCTCACTGCGTCAATCACTTTCAGTCTTATCCCAGATATTGAGTCCATGAATCTTCTCGTCGTAACACGGTCCATTGTGTTTATGATTTTTGGTGTTTATCTGCTTTCGTTTACAATCATACACTGACACGTGTATAACGTCTTTATGCTGTTAACGTGGTGGGAGAAGCAAAGCCCCAAAGATAGACAACAAATAATTTGCAGGGTGCTGCCCTTAAGTAGTTTCTTGGGCTAACTGACAAATAAAATCATTCCTTCACAATGCCTACTAAACGAGGTGGATGATCGATTCTAATGGGCCCTGTTACAAAGCATTGGTTCCCTCTGCTTTTGATTAGGCTAGTTCTTTTGTGTACAGTGCTCGTATCTGTGTGAGCCTGTGCGCACTCCGGTGCTGTGGATCGCCTGTTGCCGCTCACTTGGCCCGTTGCCCGCCGCTCGATTGCTGCCAGTAAACATTGCGACGCGTCCTGCAGCTTTGCGCACCGGCCGTTGTGGCGCCACCGACCAGTCAGGTGACCAAAACACTTTCGCTTAACTCTGCCCACCGCGGCCAGGTCGATAACTTGGTCACTAGGACGCGAAGAGGCGTAGGAATGCGATTAGAGTACAAAGACATCAAACAATTGTTCACGGATTTGAATACGCCGTCGGGAACAGCGGGTAATTGTATGTTAAGTCTTTGTTTTGACTTTATCAAATACGATAGCAAAGGATAGCGCACACCAAATGATGATTATGTTAAAAAAAATTGATTGATAAAAATCAACATCGTCAGAAACCCACTTTTATTATTTTTTTTTTAATCAACAAACAATAGGTCCAGCAGTAACTGACTGGAAGCTGTCACCATATATTTCGAAAAAGTGTTATTTTAAAACAGTGACACTAAACTAAACGTGGCTTATTATCTCTTTATATTTGTTGTACTGTATACCATGCTTAGCTTCACTTGACACGCAGTTCGTGACTACAGTTCTCAACGAGATAACGGAAGTGTTAAGAAGTTCCAGCTCATCCTTCGGGTGACTACTAAACACCCAAGACTCAAGGAAGGAGACATGTACAAACCAATGAAATATGAACGAACGAAGTCTTTTCCTGAACATCACAGTTCCGAGAGTGGTTGCTGATCAATAACGCTCCAGTCTCGTATTTAGGAGGACGCTGGTTCAAATCTCCGTCCAGCGAAGCAGATTTGATTTTCCATGATTTCCTCAAATCTCTCCAGGAGAATGCCATGATGGTTCCTTAAAAAAGGCAATGGCCAAATTCCTTCCCATTCCTTTTCCCCAGTTCACTACCGCCTCTAAGCAATAAAACATAAAGCCATAACCAATAAAAAAAAGAACTGAACACTACAGTAAATACTTCGCATACAAATTTCAAAAATTAAAAATCTTAATGGGCGAAGGAGTTATTCTTGGTTTAGTTATAGGACCACTTGGAAACCACTCTGTAGACTACACTTTTAATAGAAATTACTCTATCAGATGTATTGGTCTTCTTCCATTCTGAGCCGATCTACGTAGCTAGCAATCATTGCATCATTAATTAATCTTTGTGGATGGTACATAAACAACGAGATATACTGGGTGCGGCACTAACAGTAAATCCAGACAAATTTGAATCAATTTCCCGCCCTATATTAGTTCCGCTGGAGATAATTGTTGGCGTTTGTGAAAGCCATATGTTTCTAGCAAACACTTATAGCATCAAAACCGCCAAGCTGTGTGGTGTACAAATTAACCGCCTAATTATTGAAAGTCTTCGCCACGGGCGTTCGGCAAGTGAAACAATTCGGTTCTTTAGGTAACTGTGGTCAACTGTGAACGACATTTTTTTTTTAATAGCAACTATTTATGGCTGCACTGAATGTTTATTAGGCTCAGCATGGTATAGACGACACAAGACAAACACAACACTTAATTAAAACCACCCTTTCGTGAGCCCGGACTCGAACCGGGAACCCCTGCAACGCGATGCTAGCACGCTATCGGCTACGCTGTCTGGGTCTGCTGTGTACGATATTGTTCCTCAGTTTTGTGACACTGAGAAGTCTGGGAAGGTGCCACTAACCCTCGGCCCGTACAAGGCATTAGGCCCGTTTACACCCATGGGTTTTCCGACGGTTTTGAAGCGTACGCTGAGGTTTTTTCCGGTTTTCCAGACCCTACCTTCCTCCTCCCCTCTTGTGAGATTTGGTGAGATCTGCTCGTACCCTCCCTTCCTCTAAGATGACGTGAGATTTTGATGAGATCCCCCCCCCCTCTCCCTGCTGATCGACTTCGTAGTTTTTTGAGAACTTTTTTTTAACTCTCCTGCTACCGAGGACGGTTATACCCTCGACAAAGGCGATATGGGGGAAAGCGAGTGGCGAGTAAAATCAACTCGGATGCGAGCTACTGACCGACTGGCACGTGACAGTAACTCGAACGATGCGGTCACACGGTGCGAGTAGCTGCACTGCAGTAACTGACTAGGCCAGCTCGCATGCTAGCTCGCTTTGTGTAACCTCGGCCTTACACACACAAACACCAGTGGTCTGCGCTATGCAATTGTCTCTGAAAAGTGAAATATAGAGACACACACGTCTTTGGTCGAAATATGAAAGGGCCTCAGGTCGATCACTTTCAACCACCATGTCTGCCACACTCTCGTAGCTACCAACATGCTACCACCATAGTTCATGATGGGAGACTCGATGCTTTACCACACACAAACAGCAGTGGTTTGCTTTATGTAGTTTTGGCAGCAATGAGAATTATAGGGACACACATGTATTTCGTTGAAATATGAAAATGGCTCTGATCGACCACTTTCAACCACCTTATCTCCTACACCCTTACAGCTACCGGAATTCGGTCAACGTTGTGCACGATGGGAAACCTCCATGCTATTGCCACACACAACCACCAGTGGTCTGCGCGAAGTAGTGATGGCTGCAGGGTGAAATATAGGGACACACAAGTCTATTTATATAGTGTGCATATTAAATTTGTACGGTACGCTATATACAATGCACTGTATATGACGAATTTTGTAACTATTAACCTGTGAGATATATTATACTTATCTCTAAATAGTTAGTTGGTTTGCATATCGAGAGAATCAAACTTATTTTGTAAACAGCGATCAGATATACAGTTATATAATTTTCTGTGCAGATTTGACCTTAGTGGATGAAAATTTCAGTGTTCGTAATACAACTACGAAGGGTGGTGTTTGCAATAAACTACGAGTTGCAATTTCAACCAGCGTAATCCAACTATGAACACCTCTGTTTGTTATATAACTTGTAATAAATTATGAAGTACACTTACAGGGTGTCAGTGTTATTAGGTACCGAGTGTCAGTATACGAGTAGGGTCTGTGAGGTTTTGGTGGAGCGGCATGGAGCCAAACGAAAAGTAACACACGACAGGGCAAAACGAGCCAAGATTTACGCTTCCGGTGAGTGCCAGGTCTTGAGTGAAATGTATTTATTGCCCATTATAAATGGCTTAAGATTCGCCCCATTTGAGTACTTACGTTTCGGAAACTGGAGACTACCATCCCGACAGACGCCCTTGGCGTGTGGCGGACGAACTACAAAGTGCGTTCTCAGTAATGTCGCCTAATTCCATCCCCTTTCTTGCTTCAGACCTTTCCTGTATCTAGTGACCTCGACAAGGATAAATCATTTTGAGAATGGCTAAACCTTAAAACAGTCATCATGTGTTCTGTCATTTGGGCCAAAGCATTGCTTGCTTTATCCGGCAAACCATGTGTGAACAACAATATGTGAAGCTGAACAGCCGCGCTGTCGCCTGATTCCCTATTTTACAGTTACTATACCCAGCTGCAACCTCGCCGGCAATGGTGAGTGCATTAGGTACTTCGTCCACAGGTGTAACCCAACGCGACTGCAGCTGCAAACTTACTTGGTTACTACAATTGGACGATAGTTGCTTTGCGCTTTCTCTCAACTTTTTTTGCGACTTATAATCAACTCAAAAGCTTCAGTCTGTTCCACAATTAATTTTATTTTATTGTTTTTTATTGTATTTTATTGTTTATGGCTTCACGCCTCGTCGAAGTCGAGGTCATTAGAGGCTGGAAAGGACTGGGGCAAGGAAAGGGTAGTAATTCGGCCATGGCCTTCAGAAAGAGTCATCAAATCATTCATCGTGAGTGATTTGGTGAAACCATGGAAGCCCAAATCTGGATGCCAGGACAGAGATTCGAACCCGCGTCCTCCCGAATTCGGGGTCACTCCAGAATGACAAGACGTGTGATTAGTAATCGTAATATTGTTGTTGCATACTGGTTCTTGAGAGGGTTTCAAAGATGGCGGAAATTTTATGTTGGCCCTTTCGTTCGCGAAAATCAGACACGTTCATACGAAGAAAACTGCAAAAGATTTCATAGGATGTCCAGGGAACTGCTCAAGGAGCTGGCTGAAAAACTCATCACAGTCTGACGTAATTGAATTCATGAATGATATAAATTGAATCGTCAGACTCGAGTAACACAAGCGTAGGCATGCACCTGACAAGCCAACCGTTTGTGACTAGGTTGGTCGGGAGTTGAACACTCGTTCCTTTGCACTCCCGCGGGAGGATGAGACCTGAGTAATAGCTAGGGTCGCACTCAGCAGCAACACCGGCCCAGCGCTCGTGCGACAATTTATTTATTTTTTTAATTTGAATTGCAGACGCGTTGCACCGGTGCATAAAGTTCCTTGGTTTAGTCTTCATCTGTTAGCGTGCATTACAGTGCTAGTGGTACGAAACTTAGCGAACTCGCATATGAAAAACGAAATTTTACTTTTGTTGCTTCTTAATTAGGTCAGTATGGCAGTTTTTTTTCTCACAAATTGCTGCGGCATGAACCAGTTATTTGATAAACGTTAGTATGTGCATGTCTGTGGGTCAAAGCATATAAATGCAGATATTTTATTTGGACGTGGTTATGTTACATGGTCGAGGCTGTAAACAATGTAATTATTACTATTGATTTCGATGTAGCTTGTGGCCCAGTGGTAATTCCTCATAAACACCTACATCTGAACAAAGTGAATTTTTACTTTAATTTCTTTCATGATTTGAATTAAATTGTACGTCACTTCCCTTCATCATTTACACCGATCTCTGGATCCATTTTGTAAAAATGGAAATTTCTACCTGATATTAAGTGCTTATTTGTAGACATGGTCTTCTCTTCCTTTGCAGATACTGATCCTGGATACTGACCCCAAAATAAATCTAGGTCAGATGCCTTACTCTTTTAACCCGCCTCCTGTATTCCAATGACAGCAAAAGCAGCTACTTTTTATATAAGTTGAGTACTATTTTCCGCTGTAAATTTTGCAGAGTAATCTAGCTGCCCTCTTCTGAACCTGCTCGAACTCCTGTAATAGATATCGATAGTATAGGACCCAAATTATCCCAAAATAATCAAGTAAGGATAAGTTTTAAGGAACAGTTCTTCACGTCCTGGTCAATCCCCTTATCGCCTATTACAATGAATCCAGAACATTGATTTTCTATCTGGTCGGGTATGAAGTTTATACTTGAAAATTAACCGGGAGTCGATATTGAAGATCAAAAGATCGAACAAGGTCTCACACTATTAATTTACTCGAGAATATTGTCACGTAGTAAACCACAATCAGAGTCCTTGGGCGTAGTGGGGTCGTTGATGAACACACTTACTTTAACGCAACAAAGTTTTATTAAACAATTCGTACAATACAGGAGCACGGAGCGAACTGACTCGGGATAGAAGGGAGTATCGTTTATATAGCAATGAAGAACAATCTAGATCATTAATACTAGTTACAACAAGAATATTCCAGAATGGTTTACACAAAGTTAAGAAATTAAAATTTTACGGGACTTGTTGCATTCGAACCCTCGACCTTTAATCCCACAGTCTCTTGACGTAACCACTACACTATAACAGTCTTTAATTCATCACGGCCTGATCCTCTTGATGTGCGACATTGCCCCCCTTCTTAAGGGAACAGGGTCGCGATGTTACGTTGCCCTGGGCATGGAGCGAGTCGTAGGTCCCGCGTACCTTGGCTCCTGATGGGCGGTGACGGTCGTAGTCGTCGACATCTTCGAACCCGGACGAGGCCCACAGCTTTTGGGGCCCTTTGATTTATTGAAGAATGCTGGGTCTTCTGGTTTACTCTGGTTCGATGGGTCCATATAAGGCTTCAGTCGCAGCACGTGAACTGTGTCTCTCGCCATTCGTCGTTTCGAGTGTGGATCGAAATCCTCGACTTCATAAGTGACATCAAACAAACTTCGTACGATCCTGTATGGTCCAAAGTAACGTCTGAGGAGCTTCTCAGACAAGCCAACCTTACGGACGGGAGTAAATATCCAGACGCGGTCGCCAGGTTGGTACGAAACAGAACGGTGACTCGCATCATACCTTCGGAGGTCATTTTCTTGAGGCTGCAGTGTGCGGAGCTGAGATAACTGCCGACATTCCTCAGCTCTTATTACTAATTTGACGATGTAAACGTCGTCCACATCGTCAGGATGGAACGGGAACACAGTGTCCGTGGTCGTTGTTGCTTCACGTCCATGCACCAGGAATAATGGCGAAAATCCGGTTGTGTCTTGTTTGGCAGTATTGTAGGCAAAGGTCACAAAAGACAGCACCTCATCCCAGTTGGTTTGCTCGACATTCACGTACATGGAGAGCCAGTGTTTTGTTGAAACGCTCTGTAAGTCCATTAGTTTGAGGGTGGTAAGCAGTCGTCATTTAATGTGTAATGTTACATAGACGGTTGATCTCGGTCACAAGTTTCGACTGAAACACTTTTCCTCGATCCGTGATCACTCAACTTGGGGCCTCATGTCTTCCACGATGAATTTCGCAACCTCAGATGCTTCAGCTGTTTTCAAAGGTTTTGTAATGGCGTACCGAGACAGATAATCAGTACAAACAATAATCTACTTATTACCACTAGTAGAAGTCGGGAATCGTCTGAGTAAGTCAATCCCGACACGCTGGAAAGGCGTTTCTGCAGGCGGAATTGGTATAAGTCGTTCAGGTGGTTTCTGAGGAACTGTCTCCCTTCTCTGGCATTCTCGACAGTGCGAAACATAGTGACGAACACTTCTAAATAATCCTGGCCAAATAAATCTCTTCTGGATTCTGTCATTAGTCTTAATAAACCCTAAATGGCCCGCTGTAGACGTATCGTGGAAATGTTGAAGAATTTCTAAACGCATGTGCTTGGGAATCACTGGAAGCCATCTCTTTCCAAAGGGGTCAAAGTTTTTCTTGTAAATCACCTCATTTATTATCTTAAATTCTCCATTCACGTCCTCTGAGTGATCTAAGGTAAGTTTAATTTGCAACAATGGGGCGTCCTTCTTTTGTTCCTAAGAGAGATCGTGAGGTAGCGAGACAGTCATTACACTCTTTATTCTCTGGTTGTTCCTCCACTGGATTCCTCGAGAGACAGTTGGCTTCCCGGTGTTTCCTTCCACTTTTGTAGACTATGCTAATGTCATATTCTTGAAGACGTAATGCTCAGCTGGCAAGTCGTCCTGATGGGCCCTTAAGGCCTGTTAACGAGCAAAGTGATTGGTGATCTGTTACAACTGTAAATGGTCGTCCAAAGAGATATGGTCGAAGTTTGCAGACAGAATATTTGACAGCAAGAGATTCACGTTCCGTCCTTGACTAGTTTCTTTCAGCTTTGTTGAGTGCCTGGAGGCATAAGCTATTATCTTCTCTTTCCCACCTAGAATCTGTACTAAGACAGCGCCAATTCCATAACCACCAGCGTCTGTATGCAGCTCAGTAGGCGCTTTCTCATCATACAGGCCAAGCACAGGGTCAGTCGTCAGAGCCTTTTACAAAATGTCGAAAGAACCTTGTTCAGATCTACCCCAGAGAAATTTAGCACCACTTTTTAGCAATTCTTGGAGCGGCCTGGCTTTCATACGAAAGTCTTTTATAAAACGTCGATAGTAAGAACATAGGTCAAGAAAGGTCCTTACGTCGCTGGTATTCTTAGGAACAGGAAATTCCGTTATAGACCTCACCTTATCTGGATCTGGCTGCAAACCCTCGCTTGACACAAGATGCCCAAGTATTTTTATTTTTTTTAGTTCCGAAGAGACACTTTCATGGGTTAAGTTGTATGCCACTTTGTTTCAGGCACATAAGAACAGCTCTCAGTCTTTTCACGTGTTCATCGAAGGTTTCGAAGAACACTATAACATCGTCTAAATAACAGAGACACATCGGCCATTTCAGATGACGTAAAAGATTATCCACATACGTTCGAATGTTGCTGGCGCATTACACAAACCAAATGGCATTATATTGAATTCTCACAGGGGTAATAAATGCAGTTTTCTCTCGATCGCTTTCGTCTATTCCTATCTACCAGTATCCTGACTGCAGGTCCATAGTCGAGAAAAACTTAGCTCCCTTCAGACATTCCAATGTATCATCAATTAGCGGAAGGGGGTAAATATCTTTTTTAGTCACCTTATTGCGTTGTCGGTAATCGACGCAGAACCGCCAGTGGCCGTCATTCTTTCTTACGAGCACTACCGGCGATAACCTTGGATGTCGTCCTTCCGCATATTTTCTACTTGTTGGTGAATTTTTCGGCTCTCCACTGCTGAAACTCGATACACTCTTTGGCTGATTGGTCGATGGTCGCTAGTTTCAAATCGATGTTATACCTTCAAAGGGGTCGACTTGCTCTTCATCTGTGGACTGAAACGTTCATAGAATTCCTGAAGAACCGCAAGTAGCTTCGCCTGTTGTTCCTTGGTCAGATCTGGTGAGAGTCGGGACTGAATGTTTTGTCTTTTTGCTTCCGTTACAATCACACTTCTGGGTTCTCGCGAAAGGTTTACATGACATTCAGCTGCCCTTCAATTAACGTCTCAGCGTATGCTATACACTGGCGCCTTGGGAGAATATGTGGCACTTTGCAACAGTTGACTACCCATTGTACACCAATTCCGCTCTCAAATGAGACAGCGGAGGTTGGGCTGAACAAATCTTTCTCCAGTGGTAAATTCCTGTTACATTCAAGTAGGATGTCCATACAAGGACGTGGCGTATGACACATGACAATTACCTTTGAAGCACTGGTGGTAGAAATTACGACGTCATCCAGCACACAAATTTTCCAGGCACGGGAAGGACAGTTTCCCCCCTCCCCTTCAACTCTCACATCGTCTAGTAAAATCTTCGAGCGAACACAGTCTATAATTGCTTGCGAGGCCTTCAGAAAGTCCCAACCAAGAATGACGTCATGATTGCATTCTTGTAACACAATGAACTTAAAGGGATGCTCGTGGCCATTTATAGAGACACGAGTAGCACCGACCTGTAGGCTGTACATTGTTCCCATTAGCCACCCTGAGCAAAACATTTTTGCTGTTGGCGAACATAGTTTACCGCAACTGTACCGGTACTTCTCCGAAATAAACGAAAAAGATGCCCCAGAGTCCACAAGAGCTTGAGTTGATCGGCCATCCATGAGGATTTCAACTTAATTTGCCAATATTTTCGTGATGATCGGCGGTGGAGGATTTTTCCCTAGAGTGGCCTCACCTCCAAGGAAGGTCGCACCCTTTAGTTTTCCAGGTTGCGGCGGCTAAGTGACTGGCTGGAGCGTCGGAAGGGTGACGGAGACCTTGATCGGCGTGTCGGCGAGCACCCTCTCAAGCGGCCAGCCTGCGGCGACGGTGATCTACATCTTCCAGAAGTTACGTCTTGATCTTCATTGTCGACCTGGGGTCTTCGACCGCTGAAACGTGCTTCGAATCCCCTTTCACGGGCATCATTACATATCTGCCATCTCTCTCGGCAGTAGCGCACTACATGTCCCGGTCGCCCACAGTGAAAACATACCGGCTGGTTGTCCCGCGTTCTCAAGACGTCGGTTCTCCGGGGAACGTTTGCAGGATCCTCGCGTTGCGTCTTAGTGGCGTAAATTCTCTTTGGCCTCGGCTGTTTAACAGTTTTTGTTGGTGCTGCACAGTAAGAAATGGGTGCCAGCGTTTGTTCCACTTCCTCCCTTATTATTTCCTCAAGAGTCTCATTTTTGGCCCGATATACACTCCCACCGCCCTTTCAACTTCCTCTCACACTACTTTTCGAATGATATCTCTAAGACCTGTGTCCTCTTCCACTGTGGCCATTGATACGACGTTTGGTAATCTTTCAAATTTCTTTCGTCTAATCCTTTTCTGCTGCAACGTCTCAATGTATTGGCAACACTTAATAAAGTCGTATGTTGTGGAAATTTCCTTCAAAAGCAACGCTTGGTACATGTACTCGGCGACGCCTTTCATAGGGTGTGCTACTTTATCTTCTTCCTTCATTTTGGGTCGACTATTTTACACAACCCGAAAACACTCTGTATGTATGACTGTGTCGTTTCCCCTTGGCGCTGCGCTCTACACTTTTTCTTCGGCATCGCGTCCCTGCCATTGTGTATCTCCAAAGCACTCCTGCAGTTCTTTCTGGAATGCTGGCCAGCTTGTCGGTTTCTCTTCGTTGTTTTCTTACCATTGTTTGGCAGTTCCTTCGAGACAGAAAAATGCATTTGCCAGGCACACTGTATCGTCCCAGTTGTTGACTTTAGCGATACGTTTGTAGCCTTTCAGCCTATTGCCCAGATCTTGGCCATCGTCCCCTGAAAATACTGCTGGATTACGAATTTTCTGGCAGGCGGTCGGCGTCATCGTCGTCCTTACTTCTTTTTCCCCCTTTGACAGCTTCCACTCAGTCGGATATGGCTCATACTCTGGCTTCTCGCCTCGTAAGCGATAGCTCTGTCGTAGTCTGATTGGGGCCACAGTGTTTTCGTAGATTCTAGCGGTCACGAGTATCTACCCGGCATCTCCACCAGAACAATGTCACGTAGTAAACCACGATCAGAGTCCTTGGGTGTAGCGGATTCGTTGATGAAAACACTTACTTTAACGCAACGAAGTTTTATTAAACAATTCGTACAGTACAGGAGCACGGAGCGAACTGACTCCGGCTAGAAGGGAGTATCGCTTATATAGCAATGAAGAACAGTCTAGAACATTAATACTAGTTACAACAAGAATATTTTAGAATAGTTTACACAAAGTTAAGAAATTAAAATTTTACAGGATTTGTTGGATTCGAACCCACGACCGTAAGTCCCTCAGTCTCTTAACGTAATTACTACACTACAACAGTCTTTCATTCTGCGCGGCCTGATCCTCTTGATGTGCGACAGTATGATTCTCAAACTCGGACCCAATGTGAGCAGAAATGCGTGATATGTTAACTACATACGGTGGTCAGGAGTCAGATTGTCAGCTAACTTAGATTTAGAGAGCTTTTACTGTTTCATGGGCCATATGTCTCAGATATATCCGAAAATAGCGGGACAACAAGTACATTAGAGTTACACGAGTAGCGTCATACTGACCGGTATAAAAACACGAATCTCGAGGAGGTCTAAATTATTTCAAACAGGTGTTAATGTCGATTTTGGACGTATATCTCTGTATAAGTCTCGCAGTGTCATGATTATCAATACTTTTACCTGTCGAAGTTGCGAGACGACGATCATATAGATCTGAAAATTTCGATTTTGAAATTCAACGCCTAGCCAATTTCCAATTATTATTATTATTAATATTAAGGGGTCCGTGGCGATAATCTCTAAGAGGTACACCGTCGGAATAGACTGGGAAAGACTGGTTTAGACCATTGAAATTTTCGTATTGCTTTGAAAATCCTGAGATGTTAAATGAAATACGAGGTGTGGAATTTCTAACCAGGTTTTATGAGCCTCCTATTCAAGCCACTGCTCTTTCGAGAACATTTCGCCTTCTGTATTTTTGTTGTGTTCCAAAAGTTGTGGTTTGATACAATTTAGTCCCATGTCTACGATCCGAACTAGATGAAGCGATGAACATTATCATCTGACATCATAGACTTTCAGGCCATTGAATTTAGGTAGCGTGGTGATATCACTTATTCCCAAATTAGAATTCGAAGTGAATGTTGTGGTCAATAGCATCCTTCTTAACCTCTAGCCAGAGACGCTCTAATGAATGAATTTTTCGTAGTGCTTTGAAAATATCTAAATGATACAAATATATTACGCGACTGCGATTTGAACGGAGTGAGCGAACAGCGTAATGGCAGAGCGATTATTTCAGCACGGACGTTTAGCCCTCCTATCTCTATATTTTGTAATGTTCTCAAGCAACATTACTTTTAATGCTTATACAGTATATGTACCCGTTTTTTACTCCACATCCCTCTGCTGGCGACGTGGATCTCGAGCAACAATGAATATTGCCATTTAACAAGTTCTTACTTTGAAAATTAGTTCTAAAAATATTTCATTTTTACGCGTTGTGAAATAAAGAGTTATCACTCAGAAGAGCTTCAAAAATATCTGAGTGATACAACTAGAGATTGAAATACAGCAAATTTACGTGGATCCGCAATTAGTAAAATGAAGCGAAAACGTATCAGTCTGTTCGACCATTGCCGTCCCGTCTTCGCTTTCTTCAACCACTCTGGCTCGATCGGTTGCGTTAATTGCACTGCTTGTCCACACTCTTCCAGCTGAGTTATTACACACGTCAACAAATTTGGCCATCCGTTGTTATTCATTGGTAAATAGATTCCATTTTACGTATTTGTAAGAACTCTCGTTCGCTTTTGTTAAAAGCATTACTGCAGTGTTGATTATGTTCCTATTTAGTACGATTTTACAACTATTTATTAAGGTTGTAGCCGACCGAGTAATAATACTCGTTGAAATCTGGCATACAATCTAAAAATTTTGAATCGATCAATATATTAATTTCTGGAAATTTTCAAATACTACAAAATAATGATATCAACTAAATGTTATTTGCATCAATATATTTTCTTACCTGTATTGAGATAATATAATGACTGTTTCTTTGGGAGTCTTAAATCAATTTCATGTTTAATTTTTATGTTGCACGCCGAGTGTAATGGTAAGATCCTTCTATGCTGTTGGCTATTATAAGCAGTTCATTAAGTAGTAAATTGGGGGACGAAGGATTATTCTTCCAAAAGCAGAGTGATTAACCAAGGGGTTTTCTTTTATATACAAAAAAAAGACTCATCGTGATTTAATATTATTATTTAACAATGCGAAGAGAAAGGAAACGTCTTTTAGGCAATGTAAATAACAAAGAATATGTAAAATACCCATCACTCATCAAAGTTGAAGGCTGGAGGGGTGCGACGAACACACAAAAACACGAGACGATACAGTATTAAGTAGTGTCATACTTACTCTGTCAGAAATATTTAGGCCAATGAATTATTCGTAGTGATTTTGAAAATGTGTGACTGGAATTCCGAATGGTTGATATCGTAGTAGATATCATTTGTAACATGGATGATACAACTTCATACCGAATTTATTTCATTAACTAGTGTAAGCCCGTGACGGTTTTTTGCGTATCGTCACGGGTATAGAATATTTCAGGTTATTAGGGTTAAAGATTGTGACAGGTTGACCTTTAGCTGTGTTTCACCCTTAGGGTGAATAAATTCTCTGGGCCTGAAGAACTCAGAAATATTAATAGACGTATTAAAAACTGACAGGGACGACCGAGCTATCGTCTAATTGTTTAAAAGGTCGTAGACTGGAACTTGCTGAAATACAAACTTGACTTGTATTTGTCCCTAAAAGTTCAATCTGCAAAATTTCTAGAATTCCTGTATGTTTCTAAAGCATCATGTTGTTTTTCATTGAGGCTGGGTAAACATTCATAATGTAATCTTTGGTCATAGTGCGTGTAATGGCCTCAGAACTTAATACAGATTCCAGATTATTAAATAGTTGAACTATTCTGAATAAATAAATTGACAGAATACTCGATTCGGTAACATATTTGGTCCGATGACCACTTTAAATAACCTAATAACTAACTTACAGCGTACATGAACAAAAATCACTAACGAAAGTGGTCAGTAAAATACATAAAAAGCAAATAAACCGTAATGTATACACATTGGTCAAGCAGTAACATTAGCGAAAGGTTTAATTAAATTGAAATTTAACCTAGCCCGGAATGGCAATTGGTATTCATGGTTACAGCAGACACCATGAGGAATTTAAGCGTTTATGTTACTTTTATTATCGACATGTTACTGAAAAGTACTCGTAGTTCCACGTTCTTTTTAACCGTAAGGCTTTTCCATATTGTTTTAAGAATAAAATACTACGAAAAGCAAACTTAATTAATGCATTCTGGCTATTAATTTCATAGCAGTTGCTTAGCTATTAAATTGTGGACATAACTCGAATTTCTTGTAACGATTTATCTGGTCGCTGTTCATTTGCGAGCGAAGGCTGACGCGCGACGTCACCGTTCTCCAGTCAATAGCTATCGAGGTGAGCGAATGAGTGAGCTTAGGAAATTATATTAGATGTAAACTCGGACCACAGATTTTACTACAGATCTCAGCTTAAGAGTGTTATTTAATTGTTAAGCAACTCCAGAGGAAAGAATTGCCAGAATATTTGCTTAGGTCACATATCTGAAGTCTGTTTTCCATTTTAAATAATCTAGACCATGATTAATGTAAGTTTCTTAAAGTCAACATATTACTGAAAAGTAGTTCCACGTTTTTTCAACCATTAGGTTTTTCAATATTTTTTTAAGAACGATATGTTACGAATAATTATTCCAGTGGCAAGAATATCATTCTTAAATTACGATAAATAAATGAAAAGTTGCTTGTTATGTTTTAAATTGATTAAATAAAGTATTTGCTGTATTCTCTTGAAATAAGAAAAGGAATAAAATGTTATAACTGAATTAATGAGTTTCACATCGCGTATATATAGTTATATCCTCGATGATTTAAATATATATAAAAAGATAAGCTTAATGCTCATTTAATTGCTAACACGTCCGCTGTTATAGCAGAGACCATCAGTAATTTAAGTTTCTTCAAGTCGACATGTTACTGAAAAGTAGTCCCACGTTTTTTAACAGTAAAGTTCATTGATATTTGTTACTTATGAAATGCTACGAAAATCAAAATTAATGACTGTATTATGGCAATTAATTTCATACCAGTTGCTTAGGTACTAAACAGTGCACATTCTAATGTCTCTGCTTGCTGTTAATTTGTGGCAAGAATACCGTTGTTGAATTCTGATTTTATAAATAAAAAGCTGTTTGTTGTGTTTTAAAGTAGTTAAACAATGTAAGTTCTGTCTTTTCTGGAAATAAGAAGAAGAAGAAATTATTTTACGTGTTTTAAATACTAAATGCTGCAGCTAAAGGCAAAAATCAAGTGAATTAATGAGTTTCACATCGTGTTTATATGGTCATATCCGCGTTGATTTAAATTTATATAAAAAGGTAATCTTAACGCTCATTTAATAACTAACATGTGTGTAAACTTTGGTCATAAAGTCTATATCCTACTGGAAAGTAGTTCCACTTTTTTTTTTTAACAGTAAAGTTTATCGACATTTTTTTAACTATGAATTGCTACGAAAATCAAACTTAATGAATGTGTTATGACAGTTTTTTAGCAGTTGCTTAGCTGTTAAATTGTGGACACAACTCAAATTATTTCTAATGATATCTCTAGTGGCTGTTAATATGTGAGTGAAGGCTGACACGTGACGTCACCGTTCTCAAGCCAATAGCTATCGAGGTGAGTGAATGAGTGACCTAGCAAACTTATATAGCAGATTTATCTAACTGGAATTCGGAACGATATCTTAAGGATAATAAGACTAACCGTCACCGGAGATACAACTATACCGTTTTTAATTAATTTATGTAATCAGGGTTCGAAGCTGGAGTCTCCTAAGTGAACATAATCTCCAGAGCATGACGACCTCTAAAGCACAATGTATGTTTATAAATCTGATAGAAAGCTGGTCAAACGGACACACTACCTGGAAATCAAGTATGATCCATTTGGTGACCTAACTTCTGCGTAATAATGATTTAAAGAACTAAGCGTCTTGATTTTAAAAGAGATACACAAACCACAAGCAGTTATAGGAAAAGAGTCTTGGTTAAAGGAAGGAGCCGTAGGCAATGAGGTTTTCCGCGATGGTTATACAGTGTGCCGCAGAGATTTTTTTTTTTTTTTTTTATTTATTTTAATGGCCTTCGGTCTATCGACCATACGGCCAGCTTCAACATTTACATTAGTTTAAACAAGTAAAGTAATAAAGTCATATTTCACAATGGATCATAAAATAAATCAGTAAAACAATGTTGGTATAATCTTGGTATGGACAATAACATTCAATACAATAACACTCGACGTTTTATGTTAATCTCCTAACAGCCAATGTACAACAAAGATCGTTACATTTAGTATAACTGTAAGTAAATTACATGATTTATGGAGGCCTTTTTTATTATTATTGTAAGTGCTTTCTTTATAAAGAGATATTAACACATAGTTCTCGTTGAAATTGTTCCCTATTTTCTCTGATTGAACGAGCGTTCCATTGTATAGCTTAATTTCTCCCATCTTGTTGTAGAATATTTGACAGAGTTTCTAAAATTATTGTTGGATTAAATGTACCCGCTGTTGGAGTTTTGGCTTCTTGGATCAGAAGCATAATTAGATTAAATATTTTTTCTAACAAGGTTCCGTTTTTGGTATAATGTATCTCGGCAGGTTGGTTGAAGGCATTTGGTTGTTGCACTGCATCAGGCTGTATGTTGCGGGTGATTTGAGCGCCCTCCCAGGGCAGGGTGCAGGTTTGAGGGTTTTCGATCAGACTGACTGGAGTGGCGGGATGCTGGTTACTCGTGATAATTGGAGACATGGGACCATTATATGTAAACAAATGTTGTCTTAGATTTGTAGATGAGTTTTCTTTAGTAAACCGAGAGTTTTTATAGGACTTTGGTCCTTTTGACCAGACATATCTATTGATGAGGTTTTGTTCAATGTTTTGCTGAGCAGAGCTTGAAGATTCTGGCTGTATAGAGAGCATACTTTCTGTTCGTGGATATAGAGATCGAGGAGAATCTGCAGCGGTATTTTCATAACTGTGTAGCAACGGGAGCTCAAGCGCACTGGGTGTATTTACTACTGTTTGCATGGGTCCCCCACTGGGAGCTGATGGTGCCTGTGCGACTTGGCGTGCCGCGTCTGCGGTCGGTAGTTGTTGTGGTGTTATGGTCAGATGCTGCGTCTGTAGTACTGGCTGTTGTGGTTGTGACTGTAGTAGAGGTGACATTGGCTGTTGTGTTGAGTATAGAGTAGGCAGACAGTGCTGTAGTCGTGCTGGTAGAGGCGGAAATTCCGTGTGACTACTTAATTGTGGTGTAGAAGAGGCCACCTGAGCGTAGCCACGAAATTGTTGTTCTCTGCCAGGAAAAGTGGCGTTTGTTCTGAACGCGATGGCTTGTTTTGCTTCCCGGTGTTTGAGATATACTGGGCAATTCCTGTCTGTAGCATGATGTTGGCCACGACAGAGGGCGCAGCATATAGTTGAGAGATTATTACAGTTGACCGCCAAGTGGGGGCCAGCACATCTACTGCATCGTGGCTCACGAGATTTACATTGGCCTTGACGGTGACCCAGCCGTAAACAAACAGCACACTGGATAACGGGGGAAACGTATGGTTCCACAGCACATCGGGTTCCGAGTATCGTTACATGGGTCGGTAGGCTCTGAGATCGAAAGGATACCAAACAAACTGGTATGGCTACTGCAAGATCTTGGTTCGATTGACTCCTTTTGGTGAAGCGTTTAATACGCACTACTGGGACAGGGGAGACTATTTCCTGTACAAGTTCTTCCTCACTCAGGGAGGTGTCCACATTCCTTATAATTCCCTGTTTGTGGATCAAGAAGTTAGGAATGTATACTTCTAAGTTTTTTGTTTTGAAGATTTCTAGTTGTACTATTGAATTGGCGACAACTGCAGTGCTAGCTTCAATTCTAAGGCGGTTTTTCCCCATGGAGGTGATGTTGATAATGTCCCTTTTTATAGTGTTATTATTCTGGAATATTAATTTACCTATAGCCATTGGATGCAAGTTTCCGACATTCCTATCCAGGCTCTCTACAAAAATATAGTACGGACCACTGTCTGTAGGGTTGTATCTATTGTCTTTGCTTCTGTAAGTTGGAGCTATCGAATCAGACTGCGTGTGGTTGGGACTGGATTGGTCTAGTGCCGTAGCTAGGGATAGATTAACCTCGATGGACCTTGTTGTATCGAGCATATCTACTTCTTCCGTCTGTTCTGTTAGTTGTGGGACTACCTTGGTCTGCCCCATTTCTGGTCTCTGCACACATCTACGTTTCACTGGTTGGTTTGACTCACCCGTAATTTTAGGATTGTCGCCTCTCCGAGCCATGTGATGAATGGCTGCGCCTAGAGGTAAGTGCGGGTCCTGTTGTGGGACGCCTCCCGGCCCAGTTTCCATCTCCAGATACCGCCTCTGTTGTTGATGCTGCTGTTGATGATGTTGCTGCTGCTGCTGCTGCTGCTGTTGACGCTGCTGATGCTCTTGCTGCTGTAACTGCTGCTGTTGATGCTGCTGCTGTAACTGCTGCTGTTGCTGCTGCTGATGCTGCTGCTGATGTTGTTGCTGATGCTGCTGCTGCTGTAACTGCTGCTGCTGCTGCTGCTGCTGCTCTTGCTGCTGTAACTGCTGCTGCTGTTGCTGCTGCTGCTGCTGCTGATGTTGTTGTTGCTGCTGCTGCTGCTGTAACTGCTGCTGTTGATGCTGCTGCTGCTGTTGTTGTAGTTGCTGCTGCTGGCGCTGCTGATGTTGCTGCAGATGTTGGAGTTGTTGATAGCATTGCTGCTCTTCTTCTGAGGTGTGAGAGGTAAATAGCTGCTCGTTTGCTGATCTTGCTGTTTGAGTTTGTAACATATCACTCGTGGTATAGATCACTGATTGTGAGACTGGAATTGGGATGTTTGTGTAGCACGTTTCTAATGCCGTCTTTATAGTCTGTCCCGTATCAGGCGGGTCAGCCATCGTTTAGCTGTCCCAAGAAATATTTTAGTAGTATACTAATTATATCACTCGGAAGAATCAGACTGAATGTATTATAAAATAATATAAACACACTCGCGAACTCGAAAACTTCCGAACGAGCTGATCGCGCACACGATGAGAGAGCCGGATGCCGCAGAGATAGAATAGCAATTAGGGGAGAGGAATTCATATAGATTAAAAGGAGTACGACAGTTCACTGGTGCTCGTAGTTCATAGCCATGAGTTACTACGAGTAGATGACTAGGGTGATGAAAAAATTGTGTTCGCTGCTAACATCAGTGTAAGACTGAATGATGAAGGTGAGGCTCTTGGGGATATAAATATACCTTCAAGAGTTCAGATGTGGAAACTCTGCAGGAACGCATACCCTGCACAAACGAAGAGCAAGAAGACCATCACATATTAATATCCGACCGAACTCAAAGCATGTAAAGAAGTAAGACCTTAAAGATGAACCATTTTGTTCAATTTCCTCGTGGCTTATCACAAGCTGAAATAAGCAGTTTTCTCACTAAACAATCCTATCTGCAGTGGAAAATGAGAGGTGTAATTTTCTTTCTATTCATAAATCTGAAAGAAAAATTGCTTTTAGATCTAAAAGGAACTACCCAGAAAATCATTTTTCTCTGTGTACCTTCATACATGAGTAAAAAACTTTACAACAGTTCTATTTATTTTCATTGGATCCTAGATTATGTTCTAAATTACAAGCACTCTATTAAATTCGGTTTGTACATGATGTCAGCCTACCACAATAAGTTTTTTTTCCAAAATAGTATTTATATTCTCGTGAATGCTACATCAGCAGATTATGTTCAGTTATTTTACTATTACATCTAAGGTATTCTTTTACGTATCCCGCAGTGAACGTTAACCGTGTCCCAACATCAAAGACTGCCTAAAAACAAAAACAAAATCAAAGGTTTAATTTTATTTAGTAAAATAATATACTTAATTGTACAGTTGACTTTCGGGTAACAATATGGCAACATTCACTTTCTTGATGTGGAAACAGACACTGCAGCCTAATTTCTTAACAGTACAAGATTTAAATGTGCATAAGACATTTGAGAGTTGTTTAAAATTATTATTAAACCACTTCCAAATAAAGTATGAACTCTTAGCATTACCCTCAACTTGTGACAGCAGTAGGGTTCAATATAAAAGGGGAAGGAATAGTACACCCTGCCTGCACTCTACATTTCCGTGAGAATCTTTAAAAAACACACTTGCTTCCTTCTGGGAGACAACTCCGTCGCCTGTAGATCTCTCGCCGCTGCGTCCCCAGAGACGTAGAACGCCTTATGAAACAGTGGCGGGCGACGCCCGCCCGATGCGGCTGAGGCGAGCGCCACCAGATGGCGGGCAGGGCTCTGAATATTTCAGCATGATATATGGCCGCGGGCGGGTGGCCCCGGACAGACGGTAGCGCCGCAGCGACCGCTCCGCCAACTACTGGGTCAATAGATGTCTGCATGTCGACAAGCGTTGAGTCGCTATTTGGAATAAGGATTAGCTGAACTCTTGAACAAGGATTCATTCATAAAGTATTGAATGTTAAGTGATTCCACGTTTCTAAGTTTGCTTAAGAAGAATCTTGCAATGAATTGGAAAAAAATTAACCGATCATCATTTGAAATTCAACAGAAGGCACAGAGGATAAAATTAATTGAAACAAGTATTATTATTATTATCATTGAATTTTCTTGATGAAATAGATCTTAAATACTCGACACCAGAACTCGTATAGTTCTTAGTTATTCATCCCTTTCCTACCGAGGTTAACTGACACTATCACAGATTTTCTCCATTCACTTTTAATATTATGATCAAGGTTAGAGAGAGTGCATAAACTACGTGGCTCGGTCTAGGGGGGGGGGGGGGGGGGGAGGGCTGGAGGTTCCGACCTAGGCCACGCAGCTTTTCGTTCATGTTATTTGTCTATGTTAAAATGAGATAAAGAACACTCAGCAGCATGTAAATATTTATTTCCGCCATTTAATTATCCCCATATGTAATTTACGATAGTCTGTCAAGAGAAAACAGTACAAAATGTCTTCTGGAATCAATAGAGAAGAAAGCTACGTGCTACTTGCGATAGGGGAAGAGGGGTAGAGACAAAAGCCACGTCGGTCTACGTGGGGGTGAGGGGGTTCACAGGAGGCCAAAATGGAGCTACGTGGTTTATGGACACTCCCTTACAATTTGGACTACGTCACGTTTCGCCGAGTGTGGGGGTTTTTTTATGCACAACAGCGTTGCATGAAGCTCTGGTCGTTACTGACACTGTTCATACACTGGAATCGGATTCATAAGATTCATGGTTCAATTGGGAATCGGTCATGAATCGGTCATGTAGCTATTAAATTAACCTTCAACAGCTAACAGGTGGCAGGTAGTACATTCAAAATAATAGACAGTCACTGTAGTTGAAAAAACTCAGATATATTCTGAAAAGTTTCTGGCATATGAACTGGTATCAGTGGTAAGCCTAAAGCTGTGTTCCCACGACGTCTCTTAACGGAGACCTCCCTGGACGGGACGGGACGGATAGTCAACAACACGCCATGGGAACGGAGCCGCCTCTGCTAGCGGGGACGAGACGCAGCTACCCACTCTCTGTCGGTAAACATCACAGGCGTGTGTAGTGGTGCGCTGTTGTTATCGGTTTGCAGCAGAGGTGCGCACCTCTTCTGTTTCTGTAAAGTGCTCTGTGCCAAAGGACACTATGCAACGTGGTGAGGAGGTGGTGGTGGGGGGGGGGAGGGATAGCGAGGGCAAAACTGCGGCTCGCCCTCATCCCTACACTTCGGCGTGCGGCCTCAGTTACAAGACGTCAAGACGTCGTGGGAATGCAGCTTAAGGAAAAGACATCTCACGCACACATCCTTTGAAGAAGACAGCAGGTAGATTCAACTATATCATTCAAAGTCACACTCCGGCATTTCCTTTCATAACTTTTCTTCAACAAGTTAATGAAAGCTGTTCCGTAAAAGTTACCCACTTCTAAGCGAATTAATTTTACGGAATTTTGCACACGAACTAAAAAGTTTAACAATGCAATAATTTCACAGCTATGACCTGGTATTCTCATTACTTTGACGGTAACAACAGAAAAGTGGTTTTGTTGCGCAACCTTATGCACTTGCGCAATTGGCGACACTTTGATACAAGCTACTACGATACTGTCTGCAGTCAATTAATTTGATGTTAAACAGTGAGTATTGAAAACATCGTTATCAATTAGTTCGTACCATTGTAGAACAGTAGTTTTCCACATTTACCTTGCTGTTGGTCATATGGTATGGTTGACCATTTAATTGTTCGTTACTCATGAGAATAATAATTAAAAATGAAACTATAACTCAAAGAAAAAGAGAGATTGGCGAAAAAAACAAACAGTAAGAAACATACTTTTACAACAATCTGAACTAAAAAGTTGAAAATAAATTATAATTTAAAAAACTGAAAACAGGGTTTTGTAGTAATTTGAACTAAAAGGTTAAAAATAATCGTTAAATGTAAAGATTTTGTTAAACAGCGATAGAACGTCCACAATTCAGCATTGATTAAATTTTGGAAAAGCTTGGAGTAGGAACAAAGTCACTGCTTAAAAATTAAATTTAATGTAATCTTTACAGACAGCTGGCGATAAAATATATAACACGACTGATATCTAGCACTCCACGCTTTTTTTACATTAAAGTTAATTTTTTAATCAGCGAATTTATTCTTACTTTCAGATTATTAAAAAAAAAAAATAATTTGCTGAATTGTGGGACGTTCTACTGAGGTTAAACAAAATCTTTACATTTAAAGATTATTTTTAACCTCTTAGTTCACATTGGGGTGTAAGGGTTTGGGACAGACTATACTAGCCTTTTCCAACTAAATGTCAACCTCTCCTTCACATGGTGCACCCTGTTTGCAGGAACGAGGCTCTGGCGCCTGAATGATTCCCGGTATAAGTAGTCACCCACTTCCTGCCAACGGCCTCCGAAAGGTGGGAGGAAGAGCGGGAAGTGTTCCAGGGCACCCTCTTGCCCTTGGGGTTGGAAACGGCCCCTATAGGCGGATGAATCAGAAATGATCAACGGCATGGGGATGCAGAACGCAACGGGAAACCACCGCTTTAAAGACCCAAAGGGTATCCCGAGGACATGTAATCCTCTCAAATTACATATATCATGATGGCTTCTTCCTGAGTAAAATATTCCGGAGGTAGAATAGTCCCCCAATCGGATCTCCGGGTGGGGACTGCTCAGGGAGGAGTCATCAGAATGGACAGAAACATTCTACGAGTCGGAGCCTGGAATGTTAGAAGTCTGAATAGGGCAGCTAGATTAGAAAACCTAAAAGAGAGATGGAACGACTTAAGTTAGATGTTTTTGGGATTAGTGAGATTAAATGGAAGGATGCACAAGATTTCTGGTCTGGGGAACACAGGATAATTAGCACACAAGCTGTCAATGGAGTCACTGGTATAGGATTTGTAATGAATAAGAGAGTTATTATGTGAGTTAAGTGAGTTATTATGAACAGTTTAGTGACAAGATTATTTTGATCAGGTTAGAATCTAAGCCCGCCCCAACCACGTTAGTACAAGTGTACATGTTAACGTCACAGGAAGATGACGAAGAAATAGAGAAAATGTACACCGAAATTGAATAATTAATCCAATATGTGAATGGGAGGAAAATCTAATAATCATGGGTGATTGGAATGAGATAGTGGGAGAAGCAAAAGAGGGGAATACTGTAGGAAGTTTTGGCCTAGGCGAAAGAAATGAGCGAGGAAGCGGGTTGCTAGAATTTTGTGAAGGAAATAAGGTATTAGTGGCGAACACCCTGTTTAAAAACCATACAAGACGGATATACACCTGGAAACATCCTGGGGATACAGGCAAACACCAAGTAGATTATATCATGGTCAAACAGCGATTCAGGGATCAAGTTCTAGACTGCAAGGCGTACCCAGGAGCAGACATAGACTCGGACCATAATTTGATAGTGATGAAGTGCAGGCTGAAATTCAAGCGAATAAGGAAGCGGCATAAGCAGAATAGACTGGAAGTGAATAAAATGAAACAATCAAATACGAGAGAAAAATTTGCAGAAATGGTAGACGTAGGTCTAAGAAGTAACTCTGAAAGGAGATTAACCGAGGACGAATGGAATGCAGTAAAGGCCGAAATAATGAAAGGTGGTAAAGAAACATTAGGCTTTAGGGAACAAGCTGCCAGAAAACCTTGGATCACAGAAGAAATTTTGGAACTGATAGACCAGAGGAGAAGGTACAAAAATGCTCAGGATGAAGCAGGAAGAGAGCAATACAGGCAGTTTAGAAATCAAATAAACAGGAAATGCAAAAAAGCAACAAAAAAAAAAGCTAGAAGTAGAAAAGGTAAAGTAGATGTTGCATATAGGAGGATCAAACAGAATTTTGGAGAAATGAAGAAAAGAGGTGTGAACATTAAAGCTGCCGATGGGAAACCTCTTTTAAGCTCAGAAGATAGAGCTAACCGATGGAAGGAATACATTGAGAAACTGTATGATGGGGACGACTTGAACAATAGCATAATGGAAAAGGAAGGCGATGTCAATATTGTTGACTTAGGCGATCCTGTTTCGAGGACAGAATTTAATAAAGCTCTGAATGACTTGAAAGCAAATAAGGCAATTGGAATTGACGAGGTCCCTGCAGGACTGCTTAAATCCCTAGGCGAAGAAGGAACCGAAAGATTATTTAAGCTGATATCAAAAGTTATGAAACAGGAGAAATTCCAACTGATTTTAATAAAAACATCATCTTCACACTTCGAAGAAAGCACATGCCCACAAATGTGAGAATTATCGCACCATTAGTCTAACATCACATACTTACACATAATTTATTGACCAGAATAATATACAGAAGGATGGAAAGGGTATTAGAAGACATAGTAGGTGAAGATCAGTTTGGGTTTAGAAAAAATCGCGGTACAAGGGAAGCAATTCTGGCTTTAAGATTAATACTTGAAGGGCGGATCAAGAAAAACAAAGATACTTTTATGACATTCGTTGATTTAGAAAAAGCTTTTTATAATGTTAGTTGGGACAAGATGTTCAAAATTTTAAAGAAGTCAGGTCTAAAAGTATCGAGATAGAAGAATACTTTATAAACTATGTAAGAATCAAGTGGCTGTAATAAAAGTAGAGTATCATGAGAGACAAGCATCAGTTAAAAAGGGCGTGAGACAAGGTTGTACTCTATCCCCGTTAATATTCAACTTGCATGTAGAGGAAGCAATAAAGAAAGTAAAAGAAAAATTTCCGTGTGGCGTAAGTGTTCAGGGATAAAAAATTAGTATGCTACGATTTGTTGATGACATTGTCTTGTTAGCAGAAAGGGCTGAGTATATTGAGAAGTTACTGAATGGCATGAACAAAATACTGAAGGAAGGTTTTGGACTGAATATAAATCAAATCAAGACAAAAGTGATGAAATGTAGCAGAAATGATACCAATACTAGTAGATTAAATATAAAAATAGGATCTGATGCAATTGGAGAAGTAAGTCAATTCTGTTACTTAGGAAGCAAAATTACATCCGATGGCCGAAGCAGAAATGATGTTAAAAGCAGAATAGCATTAGCAAAAAGAACCTTCATGAAAAAGAGAAATATTTTAGTTTCAAATATTGATCTAGGAATTAGAAAAAACTTTGTGTGGAGCACAGTACTTTTTTTTTGTTTTTTTTTTTTTGTTTGTTTATTGGCAAAAGGACAGAGTCCATACAGCCAAAAATGAGCACAGCACTTTCCTATAGCGAAACATGGACTTTAGGAATACCGGAAAGAAGGAAAATTGAAGCATTTGAAATGTCTTGCTACAGAAGAATGCTGAAAGTTAAGTGGACAGATAAAGTAAGAAATGAACGAGTTTTGGAAATGATGGGTGAGGAAAGAAGTTTGTGGAAGAAGCTTACAGAAAGATGAGACAGGCTGGTAAATCATATTTTGAGCCATGCTGGCTGGATTAGTTAATTTGCTGATGGAAGGAACAGTCGAAGGTAAGAACTGTAGAGGTAGACAGAGGAGATTAGAATATATGATGCAGATAATTGAGGACGTGGTTTGTAGGGGATATGTAGAGATGAAGAGATAAGCACATGATAGGAATGGATGTAGGATTGCTTCAAACCAGTCGAAAGACTGATGACAGCAAGAAAAAAAAAAAAGGAAAGTTCACATTACTACAAAAGCGTGTTTTTAGTTTTTTTAAACTATAATTTTATTATCAATTAATTAAAGAAACAATATCAACCAATTGTGATGAAATTTAAATGGGAGCAGGTCATCCTCCTTCACGTATAAAAACGTTTCGCTCAAATCAATAGCGTGGTTTCGGAGTAATATGTGTACTGGGTTAAAATATAACAAATAATAAAATCTTTATAGTGGAAATGAGAACCTCCTCTTTTTTTAAGTTGGTTATGAAAGAACCATAGTAACTGATCACAGAGTTTTGGAGTGACTAGTGTAAAAACAAACCAAAAGTTTGTAACAGCCCTAATACCTGTATTTTGAATAGCATTGTACTGTATGAAGTATTTGTAGTGAGCTAAAGTTTGCTTGAAAGAGATTTGATGTGTTTATTTGGTAATTTCTGGTAAATCAGTGTATATAGCCTTTGTTTTGTGTAAGAAAATTGTTTAAAGTCAATTTAATATGTTTAAGAAACGAATGATGCAAGAGAATTTCTTAAAAGTTTGTAACTCCGTGTATTACTGTAAGTTACGATATCTACAGGACAATTCTCTACAGTTTGAGATGATTTCTGTAAATAATTTTGTATTTAAGTATCTCTAATTACCATTTCTAATCATTTTGTAATGTTATTAATTAATTTTGTATCAATTCCGATTGTTTTTAATATGTTTGATTGTTTGAGTGATTGTTTATGATCGAGAAATATCGGGCGGATGCCTTTGAAGAATTCTCGTAATTTCGATAGACTCTATATAAACAGATCGCCTGGACAGAGAAGTTAGTTTCCATGCAAGTTCAGTTGTCAGTAAGCATGGAGGAAGGAATATATGGAGACGAGATAACGCGAAATCCGTGAAACCTCGTGAAACAACTGTGCCTGCGCAGCGGACATCGTAGGAGTACCAAAACATTGGGCTGTTTGCACTGTGTCAGCTGCTGAGAATATTTCATTTTCTAATATTCTTAAGTTTTCTATAATGCCAAGTTGTGATGCATATGGTTGCACAAACAGACGAGATAGGAAAAAACCTGGAATAGCGTTTCATAAGTAAGTCACATTGTAATTATCGTTCTTGAAGTATCTGACAGGCAACCGCAACATTAGTGCCATTCGCTATAAATTTATTCATTGCTCTCAATAGGATCATATTATTCTCAAATTTTTGTTGGTGTAGTGTAGACAATTAGCATATGTTACTATTTTGCACCTGAAAAACTAGCCTTATTGTAGACAAATGTTTGAAATTTAATTTAAACGGGACATGTTTACATCGCGACGCAGTGAATATGGTATTCTGCATGCATTACTCACGTTTAAGTTTACACTGAAATTGCACGATGAAATTAATCGTGATAATTTGTGCTGTGCGAACTACTAAACGTGATGAAATAAACTTTGTTGACGGAAATGTAGTTCGCGATGCATTTCTTGTGTTTAGATGTGTCTACATAGTTTGGTTTTGTAGCGGCAATATTAATGGAAATGTTAGGAATGAAGAGAACAAACAATTTATTTATTATTAGCTGTTAGCTTCTGATTTTTGACTGTACTGATTTTTCTAGCAAAATTATATAGGCCACTACCAGTACAATTTCTTCTAAGTAAGATCAGAAACTATGAGGTTTTATGAAGTATTAATTTTTTTTAAAGCTCTAAACATTGACTTATGCTTTTTTTTTTTTAAATTTCAGATATGACTTGTTTCTGTTTGTAAATATGTCTACAAGTATATTTCTAGATTTTGAAATCTTCCTTGTCAATTACTGAAATAGAATGTGAAAATATAACCTATTTGAACATCAACCAAAATTTAAGGACTGTAGAAATAAAGAGTTTCTTATTCAAGTTAAAAAGAATTACCTGCTCATTAAGTTACGTCCGAATTCATCATCAAATATGGATATGGCGATAGTTTTTTTTCTGGTCCAGGCCGCATTTCAACCTAACCACGTCAATTTTAAGTTACAATATCTCGAGAACTAAGGGAGATATCAAAAAAAAAATTTTCTTTACTTTGTTTCCCTCATCGAGTTACATAAGAATTCATCATCAAATTGCGGCGCCCGGTTATCGTTGAATCCCCTCATAACCTAACAACCTCACTTTTGAGACAGTATATCTCACGAACTAAGCGAGATATCGAAAAAATTTATTCTTTATTTTCGATTTGTATCGTCGTGTTACATAAGGATCTATCACCAAATTTGACTTTGGGGACACGTTTCTTCTGAATTTCAACCAGAAACTCCACTCTTTTGAGACAGTATATCTCGAGAACTAAGCATGATATCAAAAAATTTTATTCTTCATTTTTGATGTGTCTCGTCGAGTTACATAATAATCCATCATCAAATTGCGGTGCCACGGTTGTCTTATGATTCCCTTGAGGTTTTTGTGCATATTTCCGTGTTTCTCTGGTCAAGCAATATGGCGGCCTCCCCTCCCCACTTGTTTCCACCCGGTTTCACTCTAGTATGTGGCGAAGGTCCCTTGCGTCGTCTCCATATATTCCTTCCTCCATGTCAGTAAGTTGTTATTCAGTTGTCATTCAGTTAGTAAGTCAGTATTATCTTTGCAAGTGCATCTTTGGATTGTAACTTTACTTGTGAATATCGCAGACTTGTTTGATTACAAAATAAACAACCATCTTCAAAAAACAAAATTGGTTTCTTGGTGGATTTTTTTAAAATTGAAAATCAGTAATTAAACCACCCAAGGACCTTTACATGGCGACCGTTGACATGACGAGAAGTTCTTAAACATCTGTGGGATGTTTATCTTCTAAAAAGAATCTGCAGAAAATTGCGAGGAAATTTCGACCTGCGACGACACGGATTTTACGGCCTAATGCGGAGATTTTTCATCGGCAATCGGCTGTAATCTTCCGACGTCGAGTGGATTTCCTTCGGCCTCAGAATCGTCTTCCTACAGTGAATTGTGAAAAGTGTGGTTAAGTGTTTGAAGTCAGTGTGGTGTTTAATGGTTAAATCAGTGCTTCTAAGTTAAATTTAATGTGATACAAAATTGAGGAAGAATTGTAAGTACTGCATTGAATATTCAAGTGATTTATTTTGCATGTAAATGTGTGGCAGATTGGAAAGATTTTAATTTTCCTTAACTTTGTTTTTTATATTGATTTTGCTAATTACTAAAAATGGCTGATAATCAGAACCTGCAAGCATTTTTAGAATCTTTTGTAGCCAAATTTGACGCTAAATTTTCTGAATTTAGAAATGAGTTAATAAGTGATAATGACAGCAAATTTTCTGAAATTAAGTCTCAGTTTTCCGAAATTGATAGTAAGTTTGACAGTAAGTTTTCTGAGTTTAAAAATGAATTTGATTTTGAGAGCAAATTCTCTGAATTGACTAAATGTTTTGATGTTAAAATCACAGAGCAATTTCAGGGTTTTAGCTCTCAATTCAAGGAAGATATTAACAATTTAGATTCTAAATTGGGGAAGGTAGTAACAGAATGTCAGGAGAAATTTGAGAAAGTTACAAAATTTTGTGAACAGAATAAGGCTGAATGTGAAAATTTGATTTATAAAGAGGTGAAGGAAGTCAGTGAAAATTGTGATAAGATGAAGCAGGAGTATGTTGCTTTATTCCAAGCCAGTGATAGTAAAGCTGCTCAAAGGGTCAATGAGTTGAGACAAGAGGTGGGATTAAACATTAATACATTGGTGCAGCAGCAGGAACAGTTAGCGCATGGATTAGAAAGTAATGTAAATCTGTTAGAAAAAAAGGTTACTGGGTTACAGATTCAGTTAAGTCAGGTTCCCTTAACAGGTAATCCAAATTTCAGTGTCGATGTAAAAGAAGAATTTGAATTCTATGATGATAGTGGGAGGCTTCACCCTATTGAATTTATAGATAATTTTGAAAGATCAGACTATTTTAATTTGTTACCCGACAATAAGAAAATTGCACTTGTGGGTAAACATCTTAAGTCTTATGCTAGGGCATGGGGTGATAGACAAGCTAGGGAAGTGACTGACTACAAGCTGTTTAAAGAAAACTTTTTGAAACATTTTTGGTCAACCAGCAGGCAGATTCAAGAAAAGAGAAAGTTGAAGAAAACTGGAAGGTTAGGAAAAAGTAACTTACATGGTTCTGGGTTTCCAGGGAAATCCTGGAACCCACTTATGGGAATTAATTGAAATGCATGGTTTGGGGAGGGGTCCCTAATGTAAATATCTAATTTTGTAAATAAGTTTGTAAATTGATGTATGTAAATAGTTTGTGTGAGTATTTAAGTTCAGATGCTGATGTAAACATTTCACTGTATAATCTGTGACAGTTTTGTGCAGAAACTTTTGACATTTTCATGTTGTGACTTTCTACATTGTGTTGACAACATATCAGCTGGAAAATGTAATCAGACTGTTGTCATAAAAAAGCAGACATCAAATGTGTAATTTGGAGTGAAAATAATTGTAACGTGAGGTAATGGCATTGAACGTTTGTTGTGTAAAAACAGTAACTGATAAAATAATTGGAT
Source organism: Vandiemenella viatica (assembly GCA_031002005.1). Lineage (NCBI taxonomy): Eukaryota > Metazoa > Arthropoda > Insecta > Orthoptera > Morabidae > Vandiemenella > Vandiemenella viatica. Next base: position 225,092,114 of record JARYHS010013630.1, read on the forward strand.
CTGAGGAAAGACAGTTATTGTACAGACCAAAGTCAGTGACATGGACTATGTGCAGATGTTGTATGTATGAAGAATTGTATTTGTAAAAGTCATTATGGTCGATTGATTGTAATCTGTTCGTGTCTGCATTATATGTACATTCAACCTGCTTAGATTCATGACGGATTCAATCAATTTTATCTGTGTAAAATTAAGTGAATCCTGGGGAGGGGTTGCAACAGCCCTAATACCTGTATTTTGAATAGCATTGTACTGTATGAAGTATTTGTAGTGAGCTAAAGTTTGCTTGAAAGAGATTTGATGTGTTTATTTGGTAATTTCTGGTAAATCAGTGTATATAGCCTTTGTTTTGTGTAAGAAAATTGTTTAAAGTCAATTTAATATGTTTAAGAAACGAATGATGCAAGAGAATTTCTTAAAAGTTTGTAACTCCGTGTATTACTGTAAGTTACGATATCTACAGGACAATTCTCTACAGTTTGAGATGATTTCTGTAAATAATTTTGTATTTAAGTATCTCTAATTACCATTTCTAATCATTTTGTAATGTTATTAATTAATTTTGTATCAATTCCGATTGTTTTTAATATGTTTGATTGTTTGAGTGATTGTTTATGATCGAGAAATATCGGGCGGATGCCTTTGAAGAATTCTCGTAATTTCGATAGACTCTATATAAACAGATCGCCTGGACAGAGAAGTTAGTTTCCATGCAAGTTCAGTTGTCAGTAAGTTGTTATTCAGTTGTCATTCAGTTAGTAAGTCAGTATTATCTTTGCAAGTGCATCTTTGGATTGTAACTTTACTTGTGAATATCGCAGACTTGTTTGATTACAAAATAAACAACCATCTTCAAAAAACAAAATTGGTTTCTTGGTGGATTTTTTTAAAATTGAAAATCAGTAATTAAACCACCCAAGGACCTTTATAAGTTGCTTAGATCCTCCCTCTAAGGCTTCCTGAACCAGTGTGATAAAGAAAGAATGGACTTTCATCTCATTCCTGATCTATCGATTATAATATGACATTACAGTGAGGAAAACATGGACACTATAATTAGTAGATTATAACATTAATTTCTTAAACTTTAATTTAATTTAATTACAATGGAGCACAAACTCAGGTGGAAATTTCACTACACATCCATCTTACCCCCTTCCTGCATCCACCTTCATTTGCCCCCTAGAAATTTTGACTTTAAATCCTTTCAACGTTTTCGGTAATTTATTCATCATTTCCCTTGGTAACTTATTCCAATCCCTGATGCCCTTACCTAAAAAAGAGAATCTTCCCACACCATTGTGCCTGAAATTGAGTGGCAGCTTGTGGTCATGGTCATCTTTTCCCTTCCATGCACTACCCTTCAAACCTATTGCAATATCCTTCCATGCCTCATCGCCAGTATTCACCATGTAAACTTCCATGACCCTCCTCATCCTCTTCCTGTCTTGCAATGAATCCCATTCCAGCTCCTTTATCATATCTGTTACTGATTGCATACTGCGATAATTTCCAGAAACTAATCTAGCAGCCCTTTTTTGCACCCTCTCCAACTCTTGTATTTGATACGCAAAATGTGGGTCCCATACTACACCAGCATATTCAAGCAATGGTGTTACCAAAGTTTTGTAACCCAATTCCTTTACTTCTCTCGTACATCCCCTCATCACGCTCTTCAACAAGTGCAGAATTTTGAAAGCTTTTCCTACCACCTGTCCAATGTGTCCTACCCAGTTGAGCTTGTTATCAATTGTAATGCCAAGATATTTACATTTCAAATCTTCAGCAATCAATTAATTCCCCACCTTATATTCAAAATTAACCTCTTGTTTTTTATTTGTGTATCTAATAACTGACACTTCTTTGCATTTATCTTCATCCCATGATTACCAACGCAACTAGATATCCTGTCCAGATCACCCTGCAACAGTTTACAGTCCTCTATCGTTTGATCCTTTTATATAGCATTATTTCATCTGCAAATAATCTAATTTCAGATAGTAAACAATCAACACAATTATTCATTAGAATACTGAATAGCAATGGTCCCAATACGCTACCCTGCGGCACTCCCATTTTTACTTCCACTTCTTTTGATACTGCATTTGCTACCCTAACTTTCTGTTTTATACCTTTTAAAAATTCTTCTACCCAGAAAATCACTTACTCATACACTCCAATAGTTTTTACCTTATTTACTACCATTTTATGGCCCACTCTGTCAAACGCCTTTGACAGATCTAGTGCTACACTATCAATTTGGCCCCCCTTGTCCATTTCATCTGTAATATCTTGCATATATCACACCAACTGCGATTTGCAAGAATATCCTTGCCTGAACCCATGTTGCCTACTTGAAAACCACTTACGTTCCTCACATATATTTCTGATATGGTTGCTACCAATCTTTCCATTAATTTACTTACCACTGATGTCATACTGATTGGCCTGCAATTTTCGACTCTATTTCTCGCCCCTCCGTATGGCAAGAGAGGTGATGAGAGTTTTAATGCAGTAGGCAGAAAGAAAGATTTTTAAAATGTAATATAGTTTAGTGGCTGCTGTAGAGCACACTAGCCTGCAGGTGGCTATAGAGCTTACCTCTGAAGAACAAATTACTAACCACTATAGGTGGGTGTCGGTCCATATCTCTGGATGCTCCATACCATAACTTATATAACTCATATGAATATTTCCAAGAAGCAGAGTAGTAGGACAATAGGGAGTCAAGGAAGAAACCGGGAAAACCCATGAGTAACGAGGTGGTGGGGGGGACCTCCCTCCCCTCCCCGTCGCGCCACCACCTGTCAACCGCACGGCTTGTCATCACCGCTGACCTCAATTTGCACGACTATTTCCGGGATGTACCGTTAACCTATGACGCGACAGCAAGGACACTCAATCTAAGTATTTTTGACACAACACCCCCGCAGGCGACAACGGTTGTTGCTATTCCCGGTGCGCGTCACAGATGATGCGTCTGCGAGCAATGGGTCCCGTTATACACTATTCCTGGAGTGCGTACTTTCCTAGCGCAGCGCTATTTTCCGGGTGTACTGTAACTCGGCGTGGGTGACGAGTTGGTTCCCGTTAGACACTGTACACGTCTTTCAAGATATTTTCATCTGAACATGCAGCATACGCTATTTCGGGCGTATTATTACGGATTTTCTGGCGTGGAATGTGCGCGTCATGTTACACACTGCTAGCTGGTACAAATGATAGATCCCTCAACAATCGTTATTACCAAACCTATAATTTTCTTCCTAGGACATTCGAGGAGCATTTTTTCATGTCTTATTGATAGTTTGAATCATTATAATTCGTTAATTGTTTAGTTACCATAAAATTAACTTCTAAAACTATTTTTTTGGGCAAAACATATTGTTGCCTTCTGAAAACAGTATGATTGGTTCAAATAACAAGTCCTGTTCGTTGTACATTATGTAAGGTAATTTATTTGTAGCTGCCATTTTTTTTATACCCACTCCAAGTTGTCTTATTACCTCAACACGCCTTTTGTGATGTGTCAGTTTTAAACGCTGTTCTCTTTTTATTTCTAGTATTTCATACTCCTAATAAAAATACTATACTAATCCATCATACTCAAGGAATATAAAAAAAATTTGGGTAGGGGATTCGTTAAATAAAAAACATAATTTCTTGATAAATGTTACAGATTTATTGAAATTTTAAAATACATTTTATTTGCAATATAATACATCATTCAATACTTATGATTCCATGTGTGATAGGCCTCTCTTGCATTCACATCCTGCCCCCCCCCCCCCCCACGCCCTTCTTTACCTGAGTCTTCACTTAATATCCATTTATTGCCTTACACGTTATGAAATTCCATGTCAAAGCATGTATACCTTTTAAACGTTGCTAATGTTTATGAGATGAGAAATATATTTATGTGGGTGACACATACTCTCTGTCACACATTGCTGTGAATAACATAGACAAGCAACTTACGGGTGTATCTCAAACTCGAATGTCACGAGGGAAGAAAGAATTCGTATAAACATTAAATCGCAGCATCTCGACAGTGCCTCAGTGGTTAAGGCATCTGACCGGTGATAGAAAGGTCTTCGGTTCGAATCCCTGTCTGGGCGGTGATTTTCATAAGCCCTCAACCCACCTTCACCTCTGGTACAGAACGCTTCTGTGGCTCGGAGTCCACGTTAAACTGTAGGTCTCTTCTAAGGATAACAACTATATGGTTGTGTACACTTTCAAAAGCAATGATTCAAAACAGACGAAGGCCTAACGTGACCTAAACGAGCATTCATACTGCAGTGAGGGGGAGGAGCAAACAGTAAGCCAGTCGGTTGAACAATTTTAATATCACAATCGTCTCTTGTCTCTGAGCTCAACATATTGCTCTATACATAAAAAACACACCCGCACTCATTAAGGATAAGTTTTAGGAAGGATTTGGGTAGGTATAAGGCAAATGGATGTAGGTATGGGCACTGTAGGTGAAACACGAGTGGTAATTGTAAATAATATACAGCAAACAGTGAGAATACTTGATGAGGATATATACACACTTTTTCTATAGTATCATTATCCCTGGAACTAGAAAAAATCCATCAGTAACAGCTACCAGGTACCACACTGTTCACATTAGTATCGCCTCGCCTCTCACACACATGAGCCATCTTTGCCATCTAGTAGCATGTGCACAAGCATGAAACTGTTCACATCAGCATCATCTCATATGACCCACATAACAACAAGCCATCTAGTAACATGTGCCCCTAGTACCACAAAGGCATGAGTAGATTCAAGAGCATTTCTTAACACAGGCTGCAATGTCGTACTGTGGATCCTCACTCACAGCTACATACGTCACAAAACACACACACTGAAACACACATTAGTGGAGGAGACGAACCGCACATCCTACATCCAGACAAACGAGTTAAAGGAAGGTCTGACCATATTTACGCATACATACGCAGAGAGAGACATGCACTGAAAGACGCGCGCGCACACACACACACACACATTAGTGGTGGAAATTAACTACACACACTACACGCAGACAGACGAGTGAAATAAAGATATCACCATATTTACACTCTAGCTGCCGTCCCTCGCAAACAGCATTTCAATTCCAAAAACTGTGGACTTCACATTAACAATGGAACCAGAAAAAACCATCGGTAACAGCTACCCCGCAGGTACCAAACTGATTACATTAGCATCGCCTCGCCTCTCACTCAACTCAGCCAACTTAACCATCTAGTAGCAAGTGCACAAGTACGAAACTGTTCACATCAGCATCATCTCATATCACCCACATAGCCACACGCCATCCAGTAACATGTGACCTTAGAACCATAAAGGCATGAGTAGATTCAAGAGCCTTTCTTAACACAGGCGGCAATGTCGTACTTTTGATGCTCACTCACAGCTGCATACGTCACAAAACACACATTAGTGGTGGAAATGAACTACACACACTACACTCAGACTGGCGAGGGAAAGAAAGGAATCACCATATTTACACTCTAGCTGCCTTCCCGTGCACACCGCATTTCAAGTCCAAAAACTGTGGATCTCACATTACACCACTACATACAAGCAAGGTCTGACTGTGGTTTTGTAATACAAGTTCTTTCTTCTCTGGTACATCCAATAATCACGATTTTTGCCCCGAAGGACATATAGTGAACAACCTGATAAAAACAGTTCGTACCTCAAAACTAACGGCAGCAAACTGTAAACAGAACAGTGAAATGGAAGAGTGCTTGGATTCCTGAAATCACTCCAGACGAATGCAGGGAAAGAGACCTTCAAAAGTCCATGGCCGAATTCCTCACCGTTCCTTGCCATACATCCTTTCTCACCTCTAATGACAATGACATCGACGAACCCGAAAAAAATCCTGATACGCTGGAAATACTAGAATTTTGGATGGTCGTTGAAATTTGTCTGTGTAACGACAGCACTGTGCCAGTAATAATACACGGTAGACTGGGATGTTAAGATAGCCGCGACAAACACCTAATTTTAAAAATTCATTCACATACAAAGGTATGGGAAAAAAACACATCACACACGATAAAGTTACCATAATGCACTGATGGTGAAATCTCGTTATGGAGTAGACTCCGATCACCATAATTAGACACACAACCACATAGGAACATGCACACACACATATGTCCATGCATACACCACAATTCTATATGTTACCACAAACATACAAGTAACTGGAGGAAAGGAACTCCACACTTCACGTCCAGACTGAGATGTTACGGGATGGTCAGAGGACAGCATGTCTTTACAATACACCTCAATGCTCACCACACTCACCTGATTTCATGTGCCATCATTATAGATGGCTACTGGAACTAAACTATTGTACACTGTTTGGTCAAAGTGATTTGTTAAAAGCAGCTTCTGAAAGACTTATTTGGGTCAACCTGCCCATCAGTGACCATCAGTGTTGATGGTGGACGTAATCAGTTGGGTGTGATGAGCACTGATGTGTGTGACAAAGACATATCATACTGCACACATGCCGCATCTATTCAGTCTGAATGTAGGGTGTTCAGTCCCTTTCCTCGAGTTACCTGTATGTGTGTAGTGATGTATGGAATTGTGTGTATGCATGGGCATGTGTGTGTGTGTGTCTTTCTATGTGGTTGTGTGTCTATCATGATACTATTATACTCTACTTTGAGATTTCACAATGACTGGCTACTTATGTGTTGATGATACATGCAATCAATTGGGTGTGATGAATAATCCATATGGCATAAGTATTGGGATGGATGGCTACAACATGTCATCCGTTGCACACACTCTAACACGTCTGTCTGATGATTTTTGGCCAGTCATGTGTCATGTCTGTTCAACTTTTGCGTTGTCATGCTTGGTCTAGTTGCTGTGTCGAGATCGCTGTAGGCATAGAAATGCACGTGTGTGTGCTTCTTTCTGTGTATGCGTGTGTAAATATAGTGATACCTTCCTTCAACTCGTTTGTCTGGATATATGATGTGATGATCCTGCACTTATGTTTGTGTGTGCTTATGTGTGGTGACGTATGGATATCTTGGTGAGACCTAGTATGAATATGTGAATTATGACATCTGTCTGATGACCAAGTGTCTACTGCTACTCGTGGTACCCTGGGGCATATGTTACTTTATGTCCGAAAAGGCTTAGGTGTGGGATAAACGTGGTGGTGCTGATGTGAACAGTTTTGTACCTAGGACACATGATACTGGATGATAGAGAGGTCTGTAGTGTGAGATAAATGAGACTATGTTGATGTGAAGAATTTGGTACCTTGCACACATGTTACTGATGATTTTCTGGTTAGTCATGAGCCATTAGGGTTTTACACCACTTTTTCGTTGCCGTAATTGGGATGGTTGATGTATCGATATCACTGTAGGCATGGAAATGTAAGTGTGTGTGCGTTTATCTCTGTGTCTGTATGTGTGAATATGGTGATACATTACTTAAACTCATCTGTCTGGATGTATTATTTGCTGTAACTCCACTTAAGATTCTTTGTGCTTGTGTGTGGAGACGTATGGATTTGTGGGTGGGGTCTAGTATGAATATGAGGGGTTCTGGTATCTGCAACTCATGGTACCTGGAGGGCCACTATTAATGAATGGCTGAAAGGGTTGTGGTGTGGATGAGACGTGTTGGTGACCTGATCGTTGATGGTACATGTAAGCAATTGTGTCTGATTAACACTATTAATGGGATAAACACTGAGGTGTGTTGGCGAAAACGTCTTTTGCACACCCTCTCTCTCTCGTCAGGCCGATGATATGTGAGAAGAGTTCTGTTTTTCAGTCAGTCATGAGGCAAGAGAGTTCTTCGCCACTATTTCGTTTCCATGATTGGTGCAGGTAGTTGTGCTGAACTCGCTGTAGACATGGACATGTGTATCTGCGTCACTCTTTGTGCATGTAAATGTATGTATGGTGATACCTGGCTTTAACTCGTCTGTCTGATGATTTTTGTAATGAGAGTTCTGTCCAGTTAATCAGTGGTAACGACAATTCTGTCCAACTTCATCGCTTCCATGATGCTTGCTGTTGTTTATGTCGAACTCGCTGTATGGATGTACGTGTGTATGTGTTTTGTGTATACGTCCTCTCTCTGGGTATGTATGCGTAAAATATGGTCCTTTAACTCGTTTGTCTGGATGTATGATGCGCAGTTCATTTCCTCCACTAATGTGTGTGTATGTCTTCTTCCTCTGTGTGAGTTCTATCTTGGTGCTGTTGTGTTTCGGCATGGAAATGTGCGTGTGTGCGTGATTCCTCTGTGGATTTGAGTCTAAAATATTTGGTTATAGAATTATACCCACCATCAATGTGTGTTTCTAACCATTGTTTCAGGACTTAGGCACTATCCCATTCCACTGTGCTGTTTACAGTTTACTGCTGTTTGTGTTGGCATACGAACTGTGTTTCTTATGTTTTTCACTATATGCACTTCGTGGTAAAAATCATTTAATGGAGATGGTGCTGAGGGGGTGTGTCAGAGAACCAAAGTACTTGGGTACAAACCCACAGTCAGGCTATAGTGGTGTAGTATGGAGTCCACATTTTTTGTACAAGTTTAGGTTTCAAAGGAAGCTAGCTAGATTTATTAGTGGAAAACATTCAACAAGTGACATAATAAAGGAGCTGGGCTGGATGTGACTGGAAGGTATGAAGAGTGTTGGGGTTGCTGTATATGGCGTATAATGATGTTAGAATGGATATTGGTAGAATAATTCTGACTGGTGTATGGAGCCTATGTTGGCCATGACCACAATCTGGCATTAGACTTTAGGTGATGAGGCCTGAGTGGATAAAATATCCAAACACGCACTTTCGCATACGAATGACCTAACAATTTACGACAGTTAAACTATGGGCGCTATCTTCAGCGTAATAGAACTACATCTATGGTGACGTCAATGTGTAGGGATTTACTATGAAAAATGTGGGTTATGATGTCTGTTTGATGACCATGAAACTATCAGTTAGTGCATTATGGTAACTTTATCGTGTGTGATGTGTTTTTTTTCCCATACCTTTGTATGTGAATGAATTTTTAAAATTAGGTGTTTGTCGCGGCTATCTTAACATCCCAGTCTACCGTGTATTATTACTGGCACAGTGCTGTCGTTACACAGACAAATTTCAACGACTATCCAAAATTCTAGTATTTCCAGCGTATCAGGATTTTTTTCGGGTTCGTCGATGTCATTGTCATTAGAGGTGAGAAAGGATGTATGGCAAGGAACGGTGAGGAATTCGGCCATGGACTTTTGAAGGTCTCTTTCCCTGCATTCGTCTGGAGTGATTTCAGGAATCCAAGCACTCTTCCATTTCACTGTTCTGTTTACAGTTTGCTGCCGTTAGTTTTGAGGGTACGAACTGTTTTTATCAGGTTGTTCACTATATGTCCTTCGGGGGCAAAAATCGTGATTATTGGATGTACCAGAGAAGAAGAACTTGTATTACAAAACCACAGTCAGACCTTGCTTGTATGTAGTGGTGTAATGTGAGATCCACAGTTTTTGGACTTGAAATGCGGTGTGCACGGGAAGGCAGCTAGAGTGTAAATATGGTGATTCCTTTCTTTCCCTCGCCAGTCTGAGTGTAGTGTGTGTAGTTCATTTCCACCACTAATGTGTGTTTTGTGACGTATGCAGCTGTGAGTGAGCATCAAAAGTACGACATTGCCGCCTGTGTTAAGAAAGGCTCTTGAATCTACTCATGCCTTTATGGTTCTAAGGTCACATGTTACTGGATGGCGTGTGGCTATGTGGGTGATATGAGATGATGCTGATGTGAACAGTTTCGTACTTGTGCACTTGCTACTAGATGGTTAAGTTGGCTGAGTTGAGTGAGAGGCGAGGCGATGCTAATGTAATCAGTTTGGTACCTGCGGGGTAGCTGTTACCGATGGCTTTTTCTGGTTCCATTGTTAATGTGAAGTCCACAGTTTTTGGAATTGAAATGCTGTTTGCGAGGGACGGCAGCTAGAGTGTAAATATGGTGATATCTTTATTTCACTCGTCTGTCTGCGTGTAGTGTGTGTAGTTAATTTCCACCACTAATGTGTGTGTGTGTGTGTGCGCGCGCGTCTTTCAGTGCATGTGTCTCTCTGCGTATGTATGCGTAAATATGGTCAGACCTTCCTTTAACTCGTTTGTCTGGATGTAGGATGTGCGGTTCATCTCCTCCACTAATGTGTGTTTCAGTGTGTGTGTTTTGTGACGTATGTAGCTGTGAGTGAGGATCCACAGTACGACATTGCAGCCTGTGTTAAGAAATGCTCTTGAATCTACTCATGCCTTTGTGGTACTAGGGGCACATGTTACTAGATGGCTTGTTGTTATGTGGGTCATATGAGATGATGCTGATGTGAACAGTTTCATGCTTGTGCACATGCTACTAGATGGCAAAGATGGCTCATGTGTGTGAGAGGCGAGGCGATACTAATGTGAACAGTGTGGTACCTGGTAGCTGTTACTGATGGATTTTTTCTGGTTCCAGGGATAATGATACTATAGAAAAAGTGTGTATATATCCTCATCAAGTATTCTCACTGTTTGCTGTATATTATTTACAATTACCACTCGTGTTTCACCTACAGTGCCCATACCTACATCCATTTGCCTTATATCTACCCAAATCCTTCCTAAAACTTATCCCTTAATGAGTGCGGGTGTGTTTTTTATGTATAGAGCAATATGTTGAGCTCAGAGACAAGAGACGATTGTGATATTAAAATTGTTCAACCGACTGGCTTACTGTTTGCTCCTCCCCCTCACTGCAGTATGAATGCTCGTTTAGGTCACGTTAGGCCTTCGTCTGTTTTGAATCATTGCTTTTGAAAGTGTACACAACCATATAGTTGTTATCCTTAGAAGAGACCTACAGTTTAACGTGGACTCCGAGCCACAGAAGCGTTCTGTACCAGAGGTGAAGGTGGGTTGAGGGCTTATGAAAATCACCGCCCAGACAGGGATTCGAACCGAAGACCTTTCTATCACCGGTCAGACGCCTTAACCACTGAGGCACTGTCGAGATGCTGCGATTTAATGTTTATACGAATTCTTTCTTCCCTCGTGACATTCGAGTTTGAGATACACCCGTAAGTTGCTTGTCTATGTTATTCACAGCAATGTGTGACAGAGAGTATGTGTCACCCACATAAATATATTTCTCATCTCATAAACATTAGCAACGTTTAAAAGGTATACATGCTTTGACATGGAATTTCATAACGTGTAAGGCAATAAATGGATATTAAGTGAAGACTCAGGTAAAGAAGGGCGTGGGGGGGGGGGCAGGATGTGAATGCAAGAGAGGCCTATGCACACATGGAATCATAAGTATTGAATGATGTATTATATTGCAAATAAAATGTATTTTAAAATTTCAATAAATCTGTAACATTTATCAAGAAATTATGTTTTTTATTTAACGAATCCCCTACCAAAATTTTTTTTATATTCCTTGAGTATGATGGATTAGTATAGTATTTTTATTAGGAGTATGAAATACTAGAAATAAAAAGAGAACAGCGTTTAAAACTGACATATCACAAAAGGCGTGTTGAGGTAATAAGACAACTTGGAGTGGGTATAAAAAAAAATGGCAGCTACAAATAAATTACCTTACATAATGTACAACGAACAGGACTTGTTATTTGAACCAATCATACTGTTTTCAGAAGGCAACAATATGTTTTGCCCAAAAAAATAGTTTTAGAAGTTAATTTTATGGTAACTAAACAATTAACGAATTATAATGATTCGAAATATCAATAAGACATGAAAAAAATGCTCCTCGAATGTCCTAGGAAGAAAATTATAGGTTTGGTAATAACGATTGTTGAGGGATCTATCATTTGTACCAGCTAGCAGTGTGTAACATGACGCGCACATTCCACGCCAGAAAATCCGTAATAATAAGCTCGAAATAGCGTATGCTGCATGTTCAGACGAAAATATTCTTGAAAGACGTGTACAGTGTCTAACAGGAACCAACTCGTCACCCACGCCGAGTTACAGTACATCCGGAAAATAGCGCTGCGCTAGGAAAGTACGCACTCCAGGAATAGTGTATAACGGGACCCATTGCTCACCGACGCATCATCTGTGACGCGCACCGGGAATAGCAACAACCGTTGTCGCCTGCGGGGGTGTTGTGTCAAAAATACTTAGATTGAGTGTCCTTGCTGTCGCGTCATAGGTTAACGGTACATCCCGGAAATAGTCGTGCAAATTGAGGTCAGCGGTGATGACAAGCCGTGCGGTTGACAGGTGGTGGCGCGGCGGGGAGGGGAGGGAGGTCCCTCCCACCACCTCGTTACGTCATGGTTTTTCCCGGTTTCTTCCTTGACTCCCTATTGTCCTACTACTAAGCAGTAATTTCTTTGTACAGCTGTGAAGATGTTCCAACGACAATGTAACTTCACCATTCAAGATCTTTGCATGACTTCATCATGGTAGGAAGTTCAAATCGTCCAATACGAAGCGTTAGCAAGGAATTTAATCTTTGACTGAAAATTCAAATCGACCAATAGAAATACGGAGTACCTCAGCCATCGACGACTTAATTATATAAAACGTGCTGGGACTTTCTCCGACATAACACACCCTGCAATTTCTCAACTCGCAACTGAGGCTTGGGTGTTATGTGATAGCGTTGTCGCAGACTCTCGCCTTTTCCAAGCTGCCCAAGCGGAAGACTCATCCAGCTGCCATCCGGCAGTCTGTCGATATCCAGTGGCGTAGCTAGGTCAACAAGAGCCCCGGTGCAAAAAAATTATTTTGATGGCCGACCTTTTTTTTGCTTTGTGTTGCTGGTAAGGGCCCCCTGAGTAGTGGTTGGGGGCCCCCCTGAGCAGTGAGAGGGCCCTTAGTGAGAGGCTTCCCGTGTCTCAGGGGCCCCCTTAGACGACTGTATAGGTAAAAACCTAGCCCCATAGTAGCTACGCCCCTGCCCGCGACTGCGGTTCTTGCGGTAGCCTTAAACTGGCCCTGCACGTACCTGCTGATTTTTACTACATCAAGTAACGTCAATGTATTGACTTGTTGACACCATGGAGGTAAGCTCCATGGTTGACAATCCTCCCCACGTAAGTATAATAGTGAGCCAGTACACTGTCTCCTTTCACTATTTAATTGAAAGTAATCAGCTGGTACATACTTGGTATTTAGTTAGTAAAGTGAACTACTTGAATAAAAGTACGTTTATTGGCTTTAACAGACCGTGCAAACTGAACAAAAAAATTGAAATAACTATAAAATATTAAAAAACCGAAGCTAACAAAAAAACTTGATCAAGCACTTTAAAATCGCCAACACTCATAGGCTGTGATAGCTCACGAATTTGGAATGCATGTTTTGTAGTACATTGGCTCATTGGATGGAAACATTGAGCCATATCGAAACCAGATACTTCAGGTTCCTTGTATTATAATTATAAAGGGTCTTTCAGATTCGTGCTTTTGACTCTAGATGATGCGGAGAGGGAGTTTATAATGGTTGATGTCGGAATGAACCATTCGAATTTGGACGGAGGGTTAATGTTCTACTCCACACTCGGAGAATGGTTTCAGAAAGGAAAAATGAATATTCTCTCAACTGCACTTTTGCCGAATATAAGTGATCATTTTCCATATATATTTATTGCAGACGAGGCATTTGCACTCCACAACAATTTATTCAAACCCTACTCTCAAAGATTAATGAATGATCCTGGACAAATGTTCAACAAGAAGTGTCACGAGATCTGGGATTTGTAGAGAAACATTCGAAATATTGAGTTCATGGTTTGATTTGTTCCAAAAACCTACCAATTTACAGCCGCAGATATTTACAGTTACATGTTTCTATTTGCATAATTTCCTTGCAAGGGAAGATCAACTGTGTCTAACCACAAATGATCGAGGTGAGGAAAATTTGATGACCTTGCGGAGTACTTATCGAAATTTGTCACGGACTGCGCTGGCAACTAGAGGTGGGCAAAAGAATCGTTAATCGATTCAAAGAGTCGACTCGTCTAAAAGAACCGTTTTCGGAATCGGCTCACTTGGAAGAGTCACGGTTCACCCAAGAGTTGATAAGGGGGAGCTGAGCTGTTGCTGCTGGACAATCGTTCACTGACTCGCACAGGTTTTGAGTCGTTAACTCGTCAGTGTTTACGACTCTCGGCTCACTCGCACTCGGTTCACATCTGGATCATTGGCTCTTCTTTGGTTTCGACTCTCCTCAACTCTTGATATTAGCGTAACTCGTGATTCCTTTCGACTCATTAGCCTAGTTCCCACGGCGTGTAGCTAAGGTTGGTAACTTATTTGTGGGAAAACAGAGTACATTTGTCTTTGGGAGAGGAAATTAAAAACAAATGAAAGAAAAAAAGTGTTTTTAAATTTAGGAATTTAGTGTCTTAAATACATATTTTTTCGTGTTAATTGAACTAGTTTCTAATTTTTGGTTTCCTTCCAAAACGTTATAGATGCCACCACATCATAAATTTAAGTTTATAAATAAATCAACAGGTGCATTCCTTCCCATAAATTGTATATTTTACCAGATATAAAGTGTTTCCGCATAATTTGAGGACAGGGTATAAAGTATGCCGAATTCAGAGCCATGTGCCATTTCCACGTTGCGTGGATTTTTCAAATTGGGAATGGCCTCGGGTATTTAATTGCGATGGAGCGCGCCCAGTTCTCGTCATATGTTCTTCTTCACTGTTTTGGTTGTTCTTCAGTTCCTATTTATTGTAAATAATGCAAATATTTTGCAATAAAAATGAACGAATATTATGAATTGGGCCGTAACAAAGATTTAGCATGTGCCGAAGCGGCTTATGTACTGTTCAATAGTGTGGTTTTTACGAGGAAAACGGCGAAAGGAAAAAACGTTGGTGGATGGTGTCGTACATGAATATAATAATAATACTGAAAATAAACATAAAATTTAAATTAGGCTGTTTAAGCAAACACAGACTTATTCGTTTATAGATACAATGCTAGTGATATACTGATTAACTTAATAAAAGCACCATCTGGCAGATTTTAAAAGTTTTGCCAAATTTATTGAGTAAAACTGGATCATCTGTAACGAGATGAGATACAAATATGCTACAAAATTAACAATCACAATCAACAATTACGATTGGC
>JARYHS010013630.1:225108293-225201482 GCA_031002005.1 Vandiemenella viatica
CATCTGTCTCTATCCAGTGGACCCATGGAAATGAGTGGACACCTGGACACATGGAATTTATTTATTCCTGATATTACATAGCCTACTACCTTGTTACCTAAAGTATGCCCTTAGTTTCTACAGCTTTTATTCTTAACATAATTTACTTTTGTAAAAATAGATCTGGTTATTTATTCTTAAGGATTTAAGGTATTCTAACAATTAATCTACTAATTATTCTACTAATTAATATTCCAATTAATCTACCAACTAAACTACTAATTAATCTACCATCACACTAATTCACAGAGAAAAAAAACAGCAATTGTCAAGGTATTTTCATAGTTCTGATTAATGAACCATATATTTGTAAATGTTCATGCTGCACCACTGCTGGCCTGCATCAACGTCCAGGCCACCAGCTGGCTCTGCTGATGCAGCGGGGTAAGAGCTGACATGCTGACCACCAAGTGCCGTCAGCCAGCTTCACGTTCCAGGTAGTGCTCTCGTTCTTCTCCGGTTTGTCCCCGGAGCACCTACTCCCACATCAGGAGTTCCCTCCTGGAATCAGAGCAGGCCACCCCCTGAGCCCTGGAGAAAGTACCTCTGGCTTCCAGAGGCACTGCGATGAATTGAGTATATGTTGTTTTCCTGGTGTAGGCACCGCCTTAGTCATGGGCAGTGCTTGTGGTCATATTTAGGTCGTTCTTTCATCTTGAGTTTCTTCCTCTTCTGTTCTTCTTTCTGTTTCTGATGCCATTTGCTCGCAGTGTCTTCTGCACTCTGCTAATTTTAATTCAGCAAATCTTGCCTTCTCATGCAGTGATGCTAGGTTTGCAGCTTCATCTAGCAAGTGCCAGAGCTCAGTATCATGAAGTATATAGTATATTCTTCTGTTCTGAAGATGTATTTGAAGGTATGCTCTTGATTCTTCAGTTTGTTTGCATTCCCAAATCACATGCTCGGGAGTACTTACTTCACCGCAGTCACACCTGTTTGTTTCTTTGAGGCCTCTCTGTTCTAAGAAACTGTTACATGGACCATGGCCAGATATGAAGTGTATGAGCCCTGGAGATGGTTGTAGATGGGTCATGTTAAGTCTCTCTTTCACGCAAGGAAGCATGTCAAAGGTCCATCTGCCTGTGTTGCTGTTTGCTGGACACATGGAATACATCACAATCCCATTCCTTTGATCATCTATGGAATTCCTAATTTAATGCATGTGCAGAGGTGAACAGTAGTTAACAAGAAGGTCGCCATGCTTGAAGGAGCAGGTTTTGAGGGCCCCCCAATTAAAAAGGGGGCATATTGGCTGTAAAGAACATTAAATGATGGACTAAATGTGTCTGATGGGGCGAGGACAGCCCCTAGCATCTTTCCTATGCAATAGACCCCGCTGCTAGATGTGCGACATACACCATGTCTCCACCACTTTCGCCAACCCTATCACTGGTGAGAGCTTTCCTATCATAGGACACACCACCTGTGAAACCTCGCATGCAATATACCAGCTGACCTGCAAATACTGCTTTGCTTCCTATATAGGTTTGACTAGCAATCCATTAGCCTTAAGAATGAATGGCCACCGAAAGACAGTTTTCACTCGGAATAAAAAACATCCAGTAGCCGTTCATGCCATCTCCCATCACACCAATAATTTTATTCTTGTTTTACAGTCCATGCTATCAGAGTCCTCCCAAACAACAGCAGCTCCTCTGAACTCAGAAGGTGGGAGCTTGCCTACCAATACAAACTAGGCACAAGACAACCTCCTCGTCTCAATTTGAGATAATACCCAGTCAGTACTTTTCCTACCCTCTATCCACTCCTTGCCTCCGTGCCCAATGTCTATATTGAACCACCACATAACAGACGTGATGTTTATCTGCATAGATTCTCTTTTTTTATTATTATTTTTATATTTATTAATTTTTTCAATTATTCTGTTTCCTTATTTACTTTTACTTTCTCAAATTTATGTTATGAACATTTTAATGTATTATTCTGCACTTTTTACAACATTCTACATTGCTCGTGTAAAAGATCCAATTAACTATCCACCTCTCTCTGTCCTGTGTTTGAATTTGCCCCCACCATGTTCCTGACTAATGGTCATTCTGTGAGACCGTATCCTGCACCACCCTCCCTCCGTGATGTTCTCCTTCCCGAAATATTAATTGTTTTTCCTCTTCCTGTGTTTTTTTTTTTTTATGTGTTTACCCCTCAAAAACATCATCTAAGGTAAGTGGTGGTTCATTTCGCTATCCTTTATGAAATCAAAGGCACTAAGTAGCGAAAAGAAATTAAATTAGGATAGGGAAATGAGCCACCACTTACCTTTAGATGATGGATATGGGGCACGAACACACAGTAAAGACAAAATCACAACAGATAAAGAAATTTTTGGGACAAGCTCTTTGTCAACAGGAGAACATTATGGGAGGTGGGTGATGTTGGAGACTGTCTCCCAGAATGATTGTTGACCAGCAAAATGGTGGGGGTAAATTCAAACAGAGGAAAGGTAGGGGCTGTGATTCAGAGCTAATACCCGAGCATTGATAAATATCCAAAATGATCTCTGGTCAGTGGGAAGAGCAAAATATAATTAAATCTAAATATTAAAAATTATATATATATCAAAAATAATAATGCAATAGTAATAATTTTGAAATAAAGACTCTATGAAGTAAACATCACCTCAGGTTAGTGGTGGTTCGATATATGTAGTGGATATCGAGGTAAAGAGAGGATTAAAAAGGGTAAACATAAGTAATAATAATAATAATGATCGGATACTATCTGAAGTTGAGGCCAGCTGGTTGCCTTGCGCCCAGTTTGTACTGGTAGGCAAGTTCCCACCTTCTGAGTTCAGAAGAGCCGCTGTTATTAGGGACGACTGGGATAGACCGGACCGTGAAACAAGAGTTGATATATAAAGTCATCTCATCTTTGCACTGATCTTCATCCTGTTCTGACCAAACCAACTGGATATCCTTTCTAGATCATCCTGTCGCTGTTTACAGTCTTCTACCATTTTGATCTTTCTATACAAACATATGTCATCAGCAAACAATCTAACTTCTGATAGTAAACCAACAACAAATTCATTAGAATAACAAAAAGCAATGGTTCCAATATACTACCCTGTGGGACTACCATGTTCATTCCCACTTTTGCTTTTATACTGCATTACCTAAACTAACTTTCTGCTTTTAAAAATTCTTCTACCCAGCAAATCACCTTTTCATCAACTCCAATAGTTTTTACCTTATTTGGGAATATTTTATGGCTCACCCTGCAAAATGTTTTGAATGATCTAGTGCTACACTATCATTTTGGCCTCCCTTGTCCATTTCATCCAAAATATCTTGCTTATAGTTTACTAACTGAGAATATCCTTGCCTAAAGCCATGTTACTGACTTGAAAACCACTTTCATTCCTCACAGATACCTCTGATGTGGTTGCGTATCAATTTCTCCACTAATTTACCTACCACTGATGTCAAACTAATTGGCCTGTAATTTCTTACCCTATATGTCACACCTCCTTGACGGACAGGTATTACTACTGCAGTCTTCCTGATAAAATTTAAATAATATTTCAAGATAAAGTACAATGTCACATCCTACTATCTTTAAGACATCCGTAGTAATATTATCTACGCCATCCCCTTTATGCTTTTTTAGAGTACATAGTGTAGCTGTGGTACAGACTCATAATTTTTAGAAAGAGTAATTTCAGTATTAAATACTATTTTTTTTTTAACTGCTTTACGTCTCTTTTTAACATCGAGGTCTTTAGAGACGGGAAAGGATGGGGGGCAAGGAATGGGAAGGAATTCGGCCATGGCCTTTTTGAAGGAAGCATCCTGGCATTTGCCTGGAGTGATTTGGGGAAACCATGGAAAACCCAAATCCGGATGCCTGGACGGGGATTCGAACCGCCTCCTCCCGAATGCGAGGCGAGAACGCTAACCGTTACACTGCCCCCCTCGGTAAATACTAAATTGTATTAACCAACCCCAGCATGAAATGTGTAGAATGTAGTCTTCACGGGTGTACCGCCAGATAGTGTTGTGGATATACAATATTTCGACGGCTGGCTCCGCCGTCTTCTTCAGGTGTAGAGACTGACCCACAGATACTGAGATGGTCCGGGTGCCACTCTTCCTTATATACATGTCCGCGTCCGGCAGCTGCGTGGCCTCGGCGAAGGCTTACTATGAGCCATGCCCGCAACCAACTGGCGGCTGGTTGGCAGTGGGCGTGGCTATGGTTCTTGTTCCAGCCCGAGCTAATATGAAGCTCTCTACGGCAGCAGCTGGATGGAAGTACAATGTTCTCTGTGGATATTTGCCAGGTTTCCATGTCTCATTGAGATATAGACCACTATGTCTGTTAAATGTGTTGGCCAGTAGAATTTTGAACGCTTCTTTGACGACAGATTCCCAAAAATGTGATGTTCTAGCCAATCCCTCAAATCCGGATAGGGTGATTCAAAATGATTGTCGGGGTTTCATGAATTTTTTACCGGCTGTGTGCTAAACATACAAGGATTATCTTTACATGGATGAATAGACAAACTCTCAAAGTTTTGTTTTGCAGCAGCCACTAATCTTGTACTTATGTTTTGTTCCACCAGATGTCAGTGTTTGCAATGTGGCAGCTAACGATATAGACAAGGCTTTTTGCACTCTTGATTTTCACGTGTGTCAGTCAGTTAACATTGTCCAATGGCACTTTCGAAAAAAAAATTATGAAGGATGCACCTTCAGACAATTAAATTCGGAGGTGGTATGCGCAGTTCATGGAGAAGGGCTGCTTGGGCAAAGGGAAAAGCAGTGCGGTTCCTTCTGTGTCGGAAGTCAACGTGAACCGCGTCAGAGAAGCTTATCAACGTAGCCCGCCGGTATCAACAAGAAGAGGCAGCAGAGAACTGAACATTCCGCAAACCACAGTATGGCGCATGCTACGAAAATGCCTAAAAATGAGAGCCTATCGCCTAGGGCTGCTTCAGGCTTTAACACCTGATGACTATCGCAAACGTCTCACGTTTTGCAACATTATGCAAGAAAAAATGGAAGAAGATGGGTTTTGTAAAAAACTCATTTTTAGTGATGAAGCGAACTTTCACTTGTGCAGGAAAGTTAACAAGCATAATATGTGGATTTTGGGGACAGAAAGTCCCAGTGCTTTTATTGAACACCAGTGTGATTTTCCAAAAGTGTGTGTGTTCGCTGCTGTTTCCAAGGCGAAAGTGTACAGCCCGTTCTTCTTCAATGAACAGACAGTAACAGGACTAACTTACCTCTCTATGGTCTCTGAGTGGTTGCTTCCTCAGCTGAAAGAAGTGGATGATTTCATATTCCAACAAGATGGTGCTGCACCTCATTTCCATCAGGAGGTCAGAACATTTCTCAACGAACAATTGCCGCAGCGATGGATAGGACGTGGAGCCGACAGTGACCAAATGCTCATGGCTTGCCTACCTCGTTCACCAGATTTAACCCCATGTGATTTTTTTCTGTGGGGTTACGTCAAGGATCAAGTTTATCTTCCTCCTCTTCCTGCGACTATCCAGCAACTGAGAGAACGGATCAGGGCCGCCTTTCTAAACATTTCTGATGACATGCTGCGTCGCGTGTGGGATGAAATGGACTATCGCATAGATGTGTGCAGAGTGACACAGGGCACACATATCAAACATTTGTAATGGATGTAAAAAAAAACTCGATGAGTTTCTTTACACATCAAAATAAGATTCAAATTCGTATCTCAATTGTGCTAAGTGTAGGAATTTTTTGAAACCCCGACAATCATTTTGAATCACCCTGTATATATATCCAAGATTAATAGACTTCAATGCCGTTTGACTGATCACCATTAAAGTTGACACATACACATATTTTTTCATGGAGAAGGTTTCCGCCAAAAAATATCCAAAAACCATCCACCCACCCCCTCTACGCCTCTTAATTTATATACAAATCCAAATTTTTATTCAATTTTGATGGATCTTTGCACACATATATTTTTACAAAGAGAACATTTCCAAAAAACTAACCCCTATCCCCCTTTTCACCCCCTTAATTTTTATCAACATTCCTTAAACAAAGCTAAAGTTACTATCCAGTTTTGCAGGAACTTTAGATGTGTGTACTTTAAAACAAACAGAAAAATATTGTCTACATTTTGCTTTCAGAAACCCAACCTCTCTCCGTCTTTCCAAATCATTAATTTTTGCCAATATTCTTTATATAAAGCCACAGTTTGTATCAAATTTTGAAGGACCTTTGCACACATATACTTTAATACAAATAGAAAAATACTGTCTACATTTGGTTTGCAAAAGCTCAACTCTTCTCCCCCATTGTCCCCACCCATCTTAATTTTGAATGCTCTTCATAAAAAACCCACAGTTTTTATCAGATTTCAGTGGAACACTGCACATGTTTATATCAAAACAAAAAGAAAAATAATGTCTACAGTCTGTTTATAAAAACCCAACCCCTCACCTCCTTTACCCCATTTAACTTTTACAAATGTTCTTTATAGAAAACTACAGCTTTTATCCAATCTTGATATAACTTTGCACACATATACTTTAAAACACAGAGAAAAATACCATCCCCATTAGTTTTATAAAATCCCAACTTCCTCCCCTTTTACACCTCTATTAATTTTTGTCCATATTCTTTATAAATACCCACAGTTTTTATCCAATACTGATGGAACTTTGCACACTTATACTTTAAAACAAACAGAAAAATACCGTCTACATTTGGTTTACGGAAATCCAGTCCTTCATCACCTTAATTTTTGCAAAGGTTCTGTATACTAAGCTACAGTTTCTAACCAATTTTGAAGGAACTTTGCTCACATAAAAAGAAATAGAAAAATACTGTCTACATTTAGTTTTCAAAAGCACAACTCCATTTCCCCCTTTACCCCAAACCATCTTAATTTCCAACATACTTTATAGAAGTCCACAGTTTTAAATTCTGTCAAAATCAATTCAGCAGTTTTCAAGTAATGCCAGATTATTCGTAAAATAAATGTGTATAATGTATCAATATGCACGTCAGATTTTAACTTGGTCCTCAAGCTTTCAAGTTATGAAAACCCATTAAAAATATGTATTTTCTGCATGATGCCAGAACAAACAGACATATATTAATGAAAGCATGGTACATGTTTTGATTATCAAGCAGCAACTTTAACAGATGATGTGATTAGGTTGAAATGCAGCCTGTACCAAAATGTAAACCGACATTCTCTATAACAGCATTTAATTTACCCCATTCTGCGAATTATTCGGGTATATCAATGTTTAGTTTATTTCTGGAAATGGCTCGTTTCAAATTAATTAAATGTTGTGCACAAATTTCTCATCAGAAGTATAAAAATAGTATAAAGGTAGATCAATCTCAATTAGACCAGGAAATTCTATCATAAGTTAGAACTTGATCTCAGAAATATGGAAGTTAAGAAGTTTCTGTTTGCTCATGAGTGGTTCAGAGACTGGAATGTATTGTTGAGGTTGGTGATGAACTGATTACCTCATACACCAATTTGAAGTAAAAATTTACAGGATACAAGATTAAGTGAATATGAAACTAACCACCAGGGTTAAGATCGAAAATTATTAGTTACAGAAATAAATGGATGAACTAATGAAGTCAAGAATGATAACTAATATAGCTTTTATCTGTAATTTTCCATCAGGAGAGTTTATAAACTTAATTGAGATACACGAACCACAAGTAATAATTGGGGTAGAGAGTTGGTTAAAAGAAGACGTACTAGACACTGAGGTTTTTACTGATGGTTGCAGAGTGTACCACAGAGATAGAGGAGCAATTGGTGGAGGAGTCTTCATACTAGTTAGCAAAAACTACCACAGTTCACTGGCATTCATAGATCAAGACCATGAGTTACTTGGGGTAGATTTCTGGGGTAATAAAAAAGAAAAAATCAGGGTGCTGGCTGCTTACCGCAGTGGAAGAATGACAGATGAAGATGAGGCTCTTGGGGAGAAATTAAATTCATACTCAGATTTCAGAGGTGAGAATAGAATGGTCATTATTGGTGGAGATTTAAATTTACCAGGTGTTAACTGGGAAGGAAATAAGATTAATAACACCCGGGAACATTGATTTGCAAATACCTTAATAAGGGAAGGAGGATTTACACAAGTGGTAGAGCAAAACACTAGGGGGCAAAATATTCTGGATATATTCCTAATAAAGCCCGATGATAACCTCGTGGGGTGTCAAGTAACGGAAGGAATAAGTGATCATGACACAGTTCTGATGGATATTAGAGGATTCAGTGAACTGGCAGCCAAAACTGAAGGGGGAAATAGGTACAATTATAAAAAGGCACAGATTTCAAATTTGAAGAGATATTTCAGAGAACGTTTCAGCAAATGGAAGGAAGGCACATGTACAGTAGAGTCAAGGTGGGAAGAGTTCAAGGAGATAATAAGAAAGGGGGAAGAAAAATTCATT
The DNA here is from genome assembly GCA_031002005.1 of Vandiemenella viatica. Lineage (NCBI taxonomy): Eukaryota > Metazoa > Arthropoda > Insecta > Orthoptera > Morabidae > Vandiemenella > Vandiemenella viatica. The sequence continues at coordinate 225,116,783 of JARYHS010013630.1, forward strand.
CCAAAGCAGAAAATAAAGAGAAGTAGAGAACCTGTGTACTATAATAGGGAAGTGAGGAGGTTAAAGAGGTTGGTACGAAGAGAACATAACAGAGTTAGGAGACAGCAGGGTAGTAGGGAATATTTGAAACAACTAAACAAGGACTTAATAACAGCAAAGAAAGTGGCTAAAGATGGGTTTATGAAGAGTATCGTCAGTGCAGGAGGACCACTGACCGATGTATCTAGAAATTTCTATGGCTATATCAGGAAACTGAGGGGAAGGGAGGGTGTAGAGATGCTCATAGATAAGGATGGAGAATTAGTTACTGAGGATTTGAAAAAGGCAGAGATTTTAAGAAACTTGTTTAGTGAGAGCATTAGGGACAATGAATCAGAAACGGGAAGGTCTAATTCGGAGAACGAGCTTAACAATATGATTAGAAATGAAGACACTAAAAAATTTGAAATTCATCCTGAAGAAATCATTAAGGGGATAAGCAAGCTGAAAACACATAAGGGGGCTGGTGCAGATAATATTACTACAGATATCTTAAAGATAGCCGGGTGTGACATTGTACCTTATCTTGAAATATTATTTAAATTGAGTCTGGATACTTGCTGCTTACCACAAGACTGGAAAAGTGCGATAGTAGTACCGGTACATACAGGAGGGGTGAGAAATAGAGTCGAAAATAACAGGCCAATCAGTTTGACTTCAGTGGTAGGTAAATTAATGGAAAGATTGATATGCAACCACATCAGAAAAATATGTGAGGAATGTAAGTGGTTTTCAAGTAGGCAACATGGGTTCAGGCAAGGATATTCATGCGAATCTCAGTTGGTGGGACATATGCAAGATATTTCAGATGAAATTGAGAAGGGGGGCCAAATTGATAGTGTAGCACTAGATCTTTCAAAGGCATTTGACAGAGTAAGCCACAAAATGGTAGTAAATAAGGAAAAAACTATTGGAGTGGATGATAAAGTGATTTGCTGGGTAGAAGAATTTTTAAAAGGTAGAAAACAGAAAGTTAGGGTATGAAATGCGGTATCAAAGGAAGTGGAAGTAAAAATGGGAGTGCCGCAGGGTAGCGTATTGGGACCATTGCTATTCATTATTCTAATGAATAATTGTGTTGATTGTTTACTATCTGAAATTAGATTGTTTCCAGATGACATAATGCTGTATAAGAGGATCAAAACGATAGAGGACTGTAAACAGTTGCAGGGTGATCTGGACAGGATATCTAGTTGGGTTGGTAAACATGGGATGAAGATAAATGCAAAGAAGAGTCAGCTAATTAGATACACAAATCAAAAACAAAAGGTTAATTATGAATATAAGAATTGCTTGCTGAAGACTTGAAATGTAAATATCTTGGCATTACATTTGATAACAAGCTTAACTGGGCAGGACACATTGGACAGGTGGTAGGAAAAGGTTTCAAAATCCTGCACTTTTTGGAGAGAGTGATGAGGGGATGCATGAGAGAAGTAAAGGAATTGGGTTAAAAACTTTGGTCAGACCATTGCTCAAATATGGTAGTGTAGTATGGGACCCACATTTTGAGTATCAAATACAGGAGTTGGAGAAGGTGCAAAGAAGGGCTGCTAGATTTGTTTCTGGAAATTATCGCAGAATGCAATCAGTGACAGATATGATAAAGGAGCTGGAATGAGATTCATTGCAAGACAGGAGGAGGGTAATGGCAGTGTACAGGGCGTATACTGGCGATGAGGCATGGAAAGATATTGCAGTAGGTATGAAAAGTAGTTCATGGAAGGGAAAAGATGACCATGACCACAAGCTGGCACTCGATTTCAGGCACAAGGGTGTGGGAAGATTTTCTTTTTTAGGTAAGCGTGTCAGGGATTGGAATGAGTTACCAAGGGGAATGATGAATAACCTACCGAAAACGTTAAAAGAATTTAAAGTTAAAATATGTAGAGGGCAAATGTAGGTGAGTGAATGATAGTGGGAAGTTGGGTGTGTAGGGAAATTGCCACCGGAGCGTCTGCTCCATTACAATTAAATTAAATAAAAAAAAAAAAAATTTAAAAAGGAGATCTTACTTTCAATTCAGAGGAACTGAGGTTCTGATTGCAAATGAATCTGTTAGCTGAATGAGTCTGCAAGTACAGTGAGACACTATCTTATATAGGTTGTATTATGTTAAGACATGTATGAAAGAACTGTCAGCTTACATTTGTAGTTGACTGATCTTGAAATATTTATTTATCAATACTGCCCGATTTGAATGTCCGTGAATCGTTAGCTGGAAGTGATATATCCTGATACCATACAGTATGTATAATCCACATAATTATCCTTAAATTACCATTTTCCATGGTGTTAGCTGCTCTGATTTGAAAATTTGTTCAGAATGATACTGAATGTTTAAGTGATTCAAATCATTACCATCTTCATCCTCCATACCTTAAAGAAATTGTTGTGTTACACTGAATAACTATGTGCACAACTTTCTGGAATACAAAATATGTCTTTACCACACATCTTCTCAAATTAATATTGCATCATTTGTTTATTTATTTTTATTCATTTAAATTTTACATATTTTTATAAGTTTATCACTTCTAGCATATTTCTTTACTTACTAGCTAGGATTAATACCCATTCCACAGTAATATGTCAAACAATTTATAAAGTTTATATACTGTCCAGTTGGCTCCAGGTCGTAGTAGAAGTGCAGAACACCTCCCTGCCCTAGAAAAAGACAATAGCAAACAGAAGAATCATTGTGATTTCTTATTAAGATCCAGCACCATCCATAAAGCATAGATACTATTTATTCTGGCTGCAGAAGCCGTCAACTGCAAAACTGTTTTTGTCACCCCCACCACCACTGCTCTGAACGTAATCGCAAAAAAAAAAAAGCATTTATGTGTGTGGATTGCCTTCTGGTCCTCATGTAAACCTAACCATATTCTTCATCTTCTACAATCATTTGTGATTGCTGTGTCCAAAATATTGGTTTTTGTATGTGTTTGTGTATTATTTTTTGCCACCACAGTCCTCCTGCTTCACCTGTAGTAAATGATGTGTCTACTGTACTTTATATTTCATTTCTACATATATATATTATCTCACAGAAAAAATTTTCCTGCTCTATTGTTTCCGAGTTCATATGTATATGAATTTATAAACACGTAATTATAAAGAAATTACATAGTTTATTGTAGTATTATATTATTTACTTTTAAACACTTTCCTGGTCCCATAATAAATGTAAATAATATATGCAGCATAGGTTCATATATATCTTGCTCTCCTGCTCCAGATCATTCACTTTTTAGTTTTTTTTCTTGAGGTATCCTCTGTAGCATGTTTGTATATTTGTTATGTTTCTCCATTTGTTCAAATGCTTAATACAGTCCACTCCTTTTAATCAATTAGTAATTTTTATCAGCCATTGTTACTTAAATTTTTATATAAATCAGATTTTACTTTCCACAGTTGTAGTAGGATGATAAACGTCTCTACTGTGGTTTTCCACAGTTCGTTGGTTTGAATAGTTGCCTTCATGATACCTTTACTTGCACTAATGCTGAATCTACAAGAACCCAGACCAGATTGATGTTGGCAGCCAGGTTGAACAACTTGCCCATATACACTCCAACAGATCTGCACAGCATTCGGCCATGTCCACAAATATCAACCAACATGATTGTTCGACTTACTATTTGGTCTCTCAACCTACACATACACTGTCCAACTTCAGCTACAACACAACCAAGTTGGACAACAAGTTGATGGGTGTATGGGGCATTTTATACTTCAAACTACAACACCTGTTCTGCACCCCATTAAGCTGACTGTGTTCCCATATTTATCATCCAGTTTTCCACTGGCCTCGAATCCATTAACCAGATCCTTCGCCCTGGGCATGACTTTCAACATCCCTTCCCTGAAATGTGCATTCTTTTTCCAAAAATCCTACCCACTGCCTCATGCATGTGCTTTAGACCACCCAACTTCAAGAACATCCTGGTCCACTAATACTCATCTTCTGATTCTCCTTAGGTACCATATGGCTCTTTCCCATGCAATAGACCTCAATAAAAAACTTGCAGCACACATCCAGTCACCACAGCCTATTGTAATCCTACTAAAGGGATATCTTTCGCCATATGTACAACTACACAACTCATTTACCAATTTAACTGCCTTCAGCGCACATCTCCTTTTATCAGCCTCACCACTAACAAACTGATCATCAGGATACTAACAATCTAATCCACTCAGTGGCAGCCCAAGCCATATCACACATTTGATATACAGTGTAAAGAGTCAAGAGGTTTTTTCTAATATTATTACCATTCAGAAAACCAGATGGAAACTAGCCTAGCAACATATTCTTAACACCAGGCATACCCTTGGCCTAATCACACCAGTAACCCTAAAACTTGTGCTATTATAAACAAGGAATAATATTTTATTTATTTATATTTTAGACAATCCAAACTATTTTTTATTTATTTATTTTACTTTGCTTCAATTTGTCCAGCTGCTACATAGATTATACTTTCCTGTAGTTTCATTGATCAAATTCCTTGCCCCACTGTCAAGGACGTAGCCAGGTACAGGTATGTGGGAGGGGCAGCTGCCCCCCCCCCTCCCCCAGCAAACCTAAATGAAAAGTGATTTAGTGGATAATGGAAATTGTATTTTACGAGAATACAGTATGGTGAGAAACTCATGGAAGACATGAGATATGAAGTCATCGAGGATACAATAAACAAATTTTACGAGAGTGACAACCACAGAGTTCCTAAAATCATTGATTGAGCCAGTGAACACTCAATTTCGGGAGGTGGTTTCAAGATTTCTAGCTATTGGAGACTCGTGTACTTGCCAGCAATACCCTTTTCGAGTGTCAAAACAATCAATTTCTTGATCAGTTCCAGATGTTTTTGATGCATTATGCGAAGCTCTGAAAGAATGGGCAAAGATTAGATAATAGCACCCATTTTATACTAAATTTTTTTATTTCTGTTCAGTTTTCTTTTGCCATTATTAACGAGAACTTTCTCCTTACTAAGGTAAAATGTATTGAGTTAATCATGTCGTTTGGCGATTATATAAATTCTTTGATTGGAGTTTAAAGTGACTGTTGTAGTGGTGATGGAGGTGATACCATCGGAGATTAGGCTACACATTTGCTATTACACAAAAAGTTATTGGCACCGTACAATTGTATTAAAAGGCGACAGTTTTCGTTATCCATGGTAACAAACTGTCGCTGTGCCGCGTGAGCCAACTCGAACAAAGACACCTCCATCTTAAATGCGCGCGAGCCAAGTAGTGCAGGGCTTTTGCTACATGCCTAAATACGGATAAAATGCAGGCTGACTCTACAGGCACACAACGCATACTGTGCGAGCTAATAATTTATTTCTTATGATAATATATATAAGGAAGTTTTTTTTAAAATTAATTAATTTGTATTTACTCTAAAGCTAATGACGGCATTTAATAGTTTTACATACAGTACCTACAAAAAGTACAAATTTTATTTAATAACTATAGTTAGTATTTTATTTATTTTTATTAACATTAAGCGATTGTGAAAAAGTCGATAGTATAAGAGCTAATTTGTCATAAAGTATTTATTACTCTTGAATTTACAATATATTTGTCCTACATGCCCAGCTAAGAGTTGGGTCAGTCCAACGTTCAAGTTGTTTCACTCATTCTGTGGTCATATGTATACTGCTATGTATGGTGTTAAAGTCCACAGGCCCAGTTTCATATTAACACCAGTCTTGTGAATTAAGTACAATGGTGTTGGAGACAGATGCTAAAAATCTGTTGGGTACCTTCCTGAAAGTTACAACTTTTCTGTAGATGCTAAAGCCACTAATTTGGAATGAAAATTTAATCATGGTTGCTTGCAGACTTGTGTGCCTCTGCTAGTACATTCTAATTAATTTGCTACCCGAACCTTCTTTCACTTTAAAAAACGCGTTTCATCCATTGTCATCAATCAGCAGCTAACGATGCTAAGAACTTCTCAGAAAAAATACCGGTCGCTGCAACTCTAATGAATACTGCTCACCAGTAGGAAGTAGAAGACAATCGACAATTCGTGTCATCTATAATATCTTCGATTATTTTCTGTGGTACACTGTACAAAGGACTTGCCTTTAAGAAGTAAACACTAAAGAGCAACATCAATGTGTTCTTGAATACCTGCTGAAACTAAGAATTGATTCAAGTGTTCTAGTTTTGAAGCAACATATTGAACATGTTATGTATATATCCCCACAGATTCAAAACGAAATCATTGCCCTGTGCGGCTTAGTCATTAAAAGCGAAATTATGCAGGCCGCAAAGAAGGCTTATGCTTATATTGTATTGGCAGATGAGTCGTGTGACATAGCTGGGAAAGAACAGCTTTCCAGCAAAATCAGTTTTATGACGAAGATAAAAATACAACCCACAAAAAAATTTCTTGGATTCGTAGAATTGATGGCGTTGGATGAGAAATTATAGCATCAGAAATTGATGTTTTTAGAAAACAAAGCACATGGACCTGACAGGTGTGTTGGCCAAGAATATGAAAGGTGTTCTACATTGGTGGGTGATATTGGAGGGGTTAAAAAAATAATTTAAAAGATAAATATAATAAAAGTCTTGTATTTTCATTGCGCAAGCCACAGATTTAACCTGGTTGTAAATAATTTAAATCAAATTACAGAAACACGGAACACAATTAGCACCACAGAGTACATCATAAACTTTTTACAGAGAAAATACGTGCCAAATATTTTAGCTTTATATGAGACCCGCTGGTCTAAAAACTATACGTGTTTTTCTATTTTTTAGTCATTTTGAAGGCAATGGCAATTGACTTTCGAATGTTTCTAGAGAAGGGAATGATGCAGCGAGGAAAGGTGCTTACCAGTAATAGTGCGCTGCTACCATGGAACAAACCTCTTACCTCCATGGCTGCTTCTAAGTCAGAATTCATTATATACATTCGATTATTGGAACCTGTTGCCACTGTGTTACAATCAAAGTTCATCGACATGTATCATATTAATAGAGTAAAAACTGTCATAAAAGATCATCGCAGCAAAGCGGATGCAGAGAGCTAAAATATGATCATGGTCATCTTTTCCCTTCCATGCATTACTTTCAATTCTAACACCAATATCTTTCCATGCCTCATCGCAAATATACGTCTTATACTCTCCCATGTCCCTCCTTCTGTCTTCCAATGAGTCCCATTCCAGCTCTTTTATTATATCTGCTACTGTTTGTGTTCTGTGATAATTTCCAGAAACAAATCTAGTGGCCCTTCTTTGCACCTTCTCCAACTCTTGTATTTGATAGTCAAAATGTGGGTACCACATCCCCTCATCACTCTCTGACAAGTGCAGAATTTTGAAACCTTTTCCTACCACCTGTCAAATGTGTCCTGCCCAGTTTAACTTGTTATCAAATGTAATGCCAAGATATTTACATTTCAAATCTTCAGCAAGCAATTCTTTCCCCACCTTATATTCAAAATTAACTTTTTGTTTTTTATTTGTGTATCTAATAAGATTACTCTTCTTTGCATTTATCTTCATCCCATGTTTACCAACCCAAGTAGATATCCTGTCCATATCACCCTGCAACTGTTTACAGTCTTCTACAATTTTGATCCTTTTATATAGCATTATGTCATCTATAAACAACCTAATATTTGATAGTAAACAATCAACACACGTTGATGCACGAACTGTGTATTCTAAGCAAGCTGATATTGAAATGTGTTTCTTTGCGGTGAATATAAACGTTCAAAAATAATTGATTTTTTTTTTGGGATGTCCAGTCATCAAACACTCGATGAAAATCTTTGTCATTCATCATAATCACCATATTAGATGTTTCCACTTTTGCGGGTCATCCTGCACATCCTCTTCCACGTCTGGCGGTCTTTCCTAGGTTTTTCCTCAAAACGACTCCCTTAGCCTCTTCATCTTTCTTCACTTTGTTCATCCATCTTGCCCAAGGTCTTCCAACTGGTCTGCTTCCCTTCCCGCTATTCAGCAGTACTATTTTTGGCATCCTCTTCTCCTCCATCCTCATAACATGACCCAACCACCGAGTATTTTACTTCTTAACATCTCTTCTAATGCTTCCACTTGTAGTCTCTCCCTGATGTTTTCATTTCTAATTTTGTCTTTCCTCATGACATTCTCTATCCCTCTGAGAAACCTCATCTCTGCCACCTGAAATCTACTAATATCTCTTTTTGTCCATCAGTCAGTATGGGCTTACAGAGAAGAATTTTGGCATCCCACCTCCAGATTACATCCTTTATCTGCCGATACAAATGTCCGATCTTCCTTACTCCCTGATATATTTCTTCCTCCATCTTTCCACTGGTAGTTACTTTGCTTCCCAGATACACCCCATTCCAATTTCTTGCTGTTGAGTAACATATCCTTCGAAGGACCAGTGTTTCTTGTTATCTTCGTAATTTTGGTCTTTTCCACGCTAATCTCCAGGCCATGTCTATCCATTGCAGTCCACCATTTCCGTAATTCTCTTTTCAGGTCCTGTTCTGTCTCCTCCAATATTATGATGTCATCAGCATATGCTATCACCTTCAGCTCCGTCTGTGTCCCTGGACTTCGGCTATTATCACATCTAATACTACATTAAATAGGACAGGTGACAACACACTTCCTTGTCTTACTCCTCTTTCCGTGTGAAACCATTCTAAATGTGTACTGTCTATGCACACACAATTCTCACACTTCTCATTAATTCCACAATCCCTTCATCTATTCCTCTCTTTTTTAAACTTAGCCATATGCTTTCCCTCAGTACTTTGTCATAGGCCTTTCTTATGTCAATGGAAGCTGTTGCTATGTCTTTGCCAAATTCCCACCTTTTCTCTATGATTTGCCTGAGTATGAAAATTACATCCACTGTAGATCTTCCTTGCATGAAACCAAACTGCTCGTCTCTACCTGTATTCTTTGCTTGATTTTATTTAGAATATTTTTTTCATATATTTTCAGGCCATGGCTCAGCAATGTAATACCCCTGTAGTTCTAACATTTCGCTTTACTCCCTTTTTTTAATGAGTAGTCACTATGACTCCCTTCCTCCAATCCTCTGGTATTTTCCTTTCTTTCCAGACTCTCGGTATGACTCTATACAACCATTGCATTCCCATTGCTCCTGCTGCTTTTACCATTTCTGCTGTCAGTTCATCTAGTCCTGGCGATTGTTTCTAGAAATATTAAAACTGAAGATTATATCAACTTTTACTGTATTTGAAAACTTTGTTATCATAGATGTTATAGAATCAGCAGAATTAGGAAATTGAAATCCACTTTTTGAAAAGAAATATCTGAAATACAATGAAGTACAGTTTACGACAAAAACATTTTAATCCATCATTTATTCAACAGATTTTGAAATAGCTGTCAATAGTTGTAACCTTCTTTTTGTATTGTTTCTACTTCCTCCTCAGGAACAACTCTAAATGTATCTTTTTTGTGTGTACGATCTGGGAGTTAGTTTTGCCATAGGACGACATAACTCAAATTACTGTAATGCACACAATAAAAACCAACTGGAGTTCCGTAAGTGGGCGTGCAAGGTGTGCATCGCACGCGGGCGGCAAATCAAGGGGGGCGGCCAAATAAGTGATCGACAGTCGCCGCCCCACGATAGTTGCCACTCCAATGTTCGCTGCGACTGAAATTTACAGCGTATTATGTAGCGGGCAACCACTTTTTTTTTTTTTTTACCCGGTTCGGAAATTTCCTAGATCCACCACTGACTGTAGTTAGACAGGGGGCGGCATAATTGGTATTGCACGCGGGCGCTCTAACAGCTAGCGGCGGGCCTGATCACAAAGGACGACATAAACACGCATTTGTTGCCATGAGAGATATAAACTTCACGGGGACAGGTAAACAGGGGAAATATAACCAGTACAGAATGAATCGGACCGGAAAGTGATGACAGGGAGCCAAGGTGACGAAGACAAACATGTTTTCACCCTATTTTACGGATTGCAGATACGCTTAATTAGGTGCTGGAACCCGCATTACTGTATTGTAATCCCTAGCTACATTCCAGTAAAAGTTTAAGTATTTCAAAGGTTCATTTAAAAAAAAAAAAAAAAAACACAAAGTATCTGCCAATATTACAACTTAAAATTTTTTTGATTATGAAGCCGAATTATGGTATAAACTACGGAAGGGTATGACAACAGAAAATCTTGGAGAAATAGACCTTACGTAAGAGTTAAATGATGTGGTAATATCCTTTTCAGTGACAAAAAATGCAATCCTAATTTTCTTGGCTCAGCCTTGTCCTTCTCTACACTGCACCATGTTAAACCATGGCTGAGGTCAACAATGCTAGAGAACCATCTAAGCTGGCTGTTATGCTTAGTGTACACAGAAAATTTTTACAAGAAAATTGTGATAAAATTGCAGATGAAGTAACTCAAAAATTACTATTAGTGTAATTATATATATATTAAAGGAATATATAGAGTCCATTAACAGAATATATATGTATTCCATTAATAAACTTTTTTTAGCATGCATATTATCAGTTTTCTCTTGCCTGCCCCCCCCCCTTTTTTTTGAACAAAATCCTGGCAACACCCTTGCCCACTGTTGTCATCCACAACCTTTGCACCTTGTTCAATCTCCGGATTCAGTAATGTGGTAGGTTTTGATCTGCAAACATCTGAAATCCTCTAATTAAGGTTTTTACTCAAATATTGTAAGCATGTTTGTGTTTGGTGCAGCCTTCCTGACTTTACCTATAGTGAGTGACACATTTCCTTCTCCTATCCTTCCTTGTTATTGTTAAACATTACAATTTACTTTCTTTGACTAAAACATGATTAAATTCATCCCTATTAGCATAAAAGTCGAGTTTTTGGAGTTTGGGGAACCGCATAAAAAGACTTACCCAAATCATTCTGTGCTATGAGAATGATAGGTTGTGACTCTAATATGAAAAAAATTATCATTTTTTGATTGATAATTCAGGGAAATTTGACAAAAGTGATTTATAGAAAGATATTGATGTAGTGCTTGTACACACAGCACTCTATTATTATTATTATTATTGAAAAATTATACATATAATAAGAGAAATTTGACAATAATTGTTAGTACAAAGTTAACCATTTTTTCTTATATAGTCACATAACAAGTCAATTTCAAAAGTTTCAGAAAATGTTCAATACTAAAAATCTAGTCTAGTTAATAAGAGGGTAAAACTACAAGCTCAGATAATGTTTCACAATAAAATTGGAGAGACCATAATTGTGACTAGAAAATCAATAATGTCTTCTCTTCTTCTGGATGCCTTGATCACCAGAGGAGACAAAAAATATAATTAATTAGTAGTAATCTTTACTTCCTCTTCATTTGTGTTGTTGTTACTACTTTTTTATATAAATTTTCAATTTTTATAGCATTCCGTTGAGGGAAGACAGGATAGGAGATTAAGGGTTTGGAAATTGAAAGAGATGAGTAATGAAGAGGAATACCAGAGAATAGTAGGGTACCCACAGTGGAAATGGGGACAGTGGAAGAGGAGTGGGAATATTTTAAAACAACATTAGTTCTATCAGCAGAAACAGTGTGTGGAATGACTGTTAACACCAAAAGGTGGAAAGAAATAGCATGGTGGAATGGTAGAGTAAAGCAAGCAGTGGAACTCAAGAACAGGGCATTTATGGAATGGTTCAAGCAGAGGACACAGGAGACAAGGGATGAATATGTGAAGAAAAAGGAGGAGGCCAAAAAAATAGTAACGGAGGAAAGGAGGAAGTGGTTAGAGAAATGTACCAACATGATGGAAGAAGATAGCAAAGAGAATAAGAAACTACTATATGGAATGGTAAAAAGGAAGAGGAAGGAGTGGATAGAAAATGTTAACATGCTGGATAAAGATGGAAAGGAAATAAACAGCTCAGAAAGACTTAAAACGATGTGAAAGGAACATTTTGAAGCCTTACTAAACCCAGATTGGTCACAGGATGATACAGTTCTTCAGGAGAAGCAGGAAAATAACAGCCATGTAGGAGAGAAAGAGAAGGAAGAAGTTGAAACAGCGCTGAGTAAGATGAAGGGTGGAAAGGCACCAGGCATCAATGAAGTAAGCGTGGAAATGATAAGGGCAGCAGGTGTAGTAGGAAAGCAGTGGCTATACTGTGCGATGAGAAAGGTATTGAATCACAATACAACTCTTAGACTGGAAAAAAGAAATAATTATACCTATATTCAAAAAAGGGAGCAGGAAGGAATCTGAAAACTATAGAGGGATTACGCTGATGTGCCATTGTGCCAAAGTGTATGAGAAGGTCATTTAAAAAAGGATACATGACAAGGTGGAAAAAGGGCTAAGTGAAGAGCAGTATGGCTTCAGATCAGGGAGATCAACAGTAGACCTGATATTTGCTATGAGACAGCTGCAGGAAAAACATTATGAGTATGGAAAGGATCTACTGTTGGGATTTCTCAATACTGAGAAAGAATCTAATTGTGTACAAAGGAGTAAAGAATGGAAGGCCTTGGAGAACAGAGGAGTTCCCAAAGAAACCATCAGGAGAGTGATGGAACTGTACCAGAGAAGAGTGAGCTATGTGAAAATAGGGGAAGGAAGAAAAGATTGGCTGAAAAAAGGGAATGGACTAAAACAAGGAAATGCCCTCTCACTACTACTCTTTATTGTAATCATTGATGATATAATGCAGAAGGTGGCCGTGAGGATGAGATAGGAAAACATGAAGGGGATGGCTTCTGCAGATGATCTGGGGAGGTGATGAAGAGGAAGTGCAGCGGCAGTTGGATGCATGGACAGACAGTGTGGAGGAACATGACCTGAAATTTAATGTAAAGAAATGTGAGTACATGGTAACAACCAGAAAGAAGAATAGGATAACCCAGGGAATTGTGATGGCAGGTGAACAACTAAAGAAGGTAAGCAGGTTCAAGTTTTTGGGGGAGTGTATTAGAGAAATGTGGAGGAAATGATGGCGAGATAAGTGAAAGAGGAAGGCAAGCAGAGGCATTTTGTAAGGAGCATTAGAAGCCTGATATGAAATAAAGATGTGCCACAGAGAAGCAAGAGAGTAATTTATCACACATACTATGTACCTATCTTGACATATGCTGCTTAAACATGGACAATGAAGAAGCAGGATATCAGCAGGTTACAAGCAAGCGAAATGAAGTTTTTAAGAGGTAGAATGGGAGTTACTAAAATGTACAGGATAAGGAATAAAGTGATTAGATGTACCATAAAAGAGGAACCTCTATAGGAAAGGGTAGAGAGTACCAGACTGAGATGATATGGACATGTAAAGAGAATGGAGGTTCTGAGAATCCCAAGAAAAATCCACAAAATTAAAATGCATGGTCGACGACCCAAAGGAAGACCAAGAGATGAATGGCTGAAAGAAGTGAAGGAGTGTGTATCGAAGAGAGGAGAGGACTGGAACAAGGTGGTGACAGACAGGAGGTGGGAAGAAAGAGGGAAATGGAGAGGTTTGTGCATGAAGAAGACCCGGCCAGTGGCTGGAAACTGTTTAGGATGATGATGATTGTTGCATTCCATTAAGGAATAATTGGATAATCGTGATTTAGAGGTAGTTTGCATACAATCTTGCCAAATGATTTACCTGATATGTAACTTTTGGAAATGGATCAATCATTAAAAAGAAAAAAAGAAAAAAAAATATTCCTAATAGTCTATTCACCTTAAACCACCACTCCCCCTCACTCCTCTCTTAGATGACAATAGATTCCATGAACACCTAGAGCAATGATGGCCAACTTTTTCAGCAGCCAAGCCTCGTTTTAGAAATAGAATTTTCAATCAAACCACATTTCCTGCTTTCTTGAAGAAAAATACATGAATATTTTTATGCAGGAAAGAAATCATTATACAAGAAATGTACATATTGAATGAAGTATTAAAATATAGTTATTTTATTGCATTGAAGTCGAAAGGAGTGATGCTGAGTGTTGTAATGCCTCATGCCTTAAAGTTTATAAATATACTAGCTGTTACCCACGACTTTGTTCGTGTTTGTAAAGAATTTGGAATGAAAAATACAGGGTCGACCACTTTCAACCCCAATATGTCCCACACCCCCATAGTTACCAACATCTAACAACCATAGTGCATGATGGGAGACTCGATGCTATCACTACACACAAATGCCAGTCATCAGCGCTATGTAGTTCAGGCAGCAAAGTAAAATTTACGGACACACATGTCTTTGAAGGAAATACAAATATATCCTTGATCGACCACTTTCAACCACCATATCTCCCACACTCCCAAAGTTACCGAAATTCGGCCAACGTTGTGATCGATGGGTGACTCTGTGTTACTACTACACACTAAGACCAGTGATCCGCGTTTCATAGATTTTGGCTGAAAAGTGATACACAGTGACACATACTTTTTGGTAAAAATTTGAAAGTGTCACAGGTCGATCAGTTTTAACCCCCATATCTCCCATACCCCCACAGCTACCGACATCTAACAACCATAGTGCATGACAGGAGACACGATACTACTACCACACTCAAACACCAATGGTCTGTGCTATGTAGTTGTGGCAGAAAAGTGACATATGCGGAGATACGTCTTTCATCAAAATACGAAAACATCCTTCATCGGCCACTTTCAACCACCATATCTCCCACAATACCACAGTTACTGGAATTCGACCAAAGTTGTGATTGAAAGGTGACTCTGTGTTTTGCCAAGATCCGTGACTCTGTGTTACTACCACACACAAATGCCAGTATTCTGTGATAGATAGTTTTCGCTGAAAAGTGGTACACCAAGACACATCCGTCTTTGGCTGAAATATGAAACTGCCGCAGGTCAACCACTTTCAACACCCATATCTCCTACACCCCTGTAGCTACCGACATCTAACAACCATAGTGCACAATGGGAGACATGATTCTACTACCACACACAAATACCAATGGTCTATGCTATGTAGTTTTGGCAAGAAAGTGAAGTATAAGGAGACACAAATTTTTGGTTGAAATATGAAAACGTTAATCATCATATCTCCCACATCCCCACAGCTATCGGCATTCGGCCAACGTTGTGCATGACAGGAAACTCCATGCTACTTCCACACACAAACACCAGTGATCTGTGCTAGGTAGTGGTGGCTGAAAAGTGAAATATAGGAAAAAACACGTCTATCTTTATATATATATAAGATATATATATTGATCTGTGGTCACATGTTAAAGCAGCCCACGGTTGGTCGTCCCTGACCTAGACCATAAAGGGGTGATATGTACATATAATATTCCCTTGATACTATTTATTGACATGGGTATCTTCACAATGTAAACATAGTCTTTTTTTATATTGCCTAAAAGGCCTTTTCTTTTTCCTCAGTATCATTTGTGTTTTATTTTTAATTTTGCTCAGTTGGCAGTTGCTGAGTGTCTTTGGTCTCCTGGCTATAAGGTTTGTTTTTATACCTGAAGGCAGACGAGCACAGGACATTGCCACATCTTCACTTTCACATATCCAGTGGTTTTATGACTTAATTTAATATTCAGAAATGCTAACATTCAACTAATTATGATAGGGTACCCAAAAAACACCAGAATTATTTTTTAAAAGCTATTTATTTTCAATTTTTTTACAAAACGACCTTATTCCCTTCAAAATACTCTCAATTACAATTAATACTTTTGTCCCAACAGTGCTTCCACTGTTCAAAACATTTTATGTAGTCATCATTAGAAATGGCTGACAGCTCCTCCCTCTTTTTTTCTTGACCTCTTTAATGCTGTCAAATCCATGTCCTTTCATGCCCCTTTCCATGCATGGAAATAAGTTGCACAGAACCAGGTCAGGCGAGTTTTTCTGCCAAAAACTTCCTAATAGAGACATCTGTGTGTGCAGGTGAATTGTTATGGTGGAAGAACCAGTCTCCTGTCTGCCACAGATCGGGTCTTTATGACAAACACTGTTGCGTAATCTTCTTAAAACTTTCAAATAGAAGGTTTGATTGACGATCTGATGTGGGGAAACAAACTCTGAATCAAAAAAGCAAATAAGCATTGTTTTGATGCTTGATTTGACTTGACAACATTTTTTTGGACGGGGTGTCAATATCGTCTTCCATTGGAGCACCATGACTCATCACCAGTAATGACCTTTGACACAAAATCTGGATCAATTTCAAGCTGTTGTTTCAAAACATGACATGTTTCAACTCGACATTCTTTTTGATTGTCAGTCAGTGCCCGAGAAACAAACTTGGCAGCAACCCTTTTCATCACCAAATCTTTGATAAAATTCGTTGAACTAAGCTCCAAGATAACCCACTAATCTCTGACAGTTGACCAATTGTCTGTCGATGGTCAGAGAACACAAGCTCTCGAATTTTTTCCAATATTTTCGTCAATTCAGGCAGTTGACAGACATCCAGAATGAAGTTACGAAGTTTGTCATCAATTGACATGTCACCATTTTTAAACCAAGCGAACCACTCGTAAACTTGATTTTTTCCATAGTGGCACCTTTATAAGCTGTTTTCAACATTAAAACAATTTTAGCAGCATTTTTATTGAGTAGAAAACAAAATTACACAGCTGCACATTGTTCACTCAAACTTGCCATCATCAATAAAAAAAACTGCACTAGCAAAAACAATCACTGCAAATTATCAGAACAAGCAAGGTCGGCAATACAGGCAGCACTGAATTGGCAATGAGTTGTGCTATAAACACCTAGCGGCAGAAATACGTTCTACACAAGCTCTGCCCACAGCAATGCTATTCCGTTTATTTTTGGGTACCCCCTCATATATGTTTAACATGTAACTCAAATTGTTATCTGACAAGAAGGGAATATCAATTACCCATGGCAATTGGTAGCAGGCATCTTTGTTCAGCGCTATTGCAAAATGCTTGTCGCCTAATGTTATCCCTGGTATTCGGGAGCATCAGTCCTTAGAGTTTGTATGTTGTTCGGCTGGTTTGCCTATACACATGTTAAAATACATGTGGAAATCGTTTAATTAATTTAGATAGCTCTTTAATCAGTTCTTAATGGCTAACAGGACAACTATCCTATGATTTATTTAGTAAATAAAATTATTGTAATGTTTTGCAGTACCCAAAGGCGGCCATGCAATGTATTATTATTTCAATGTTCTTAACTGAATGTTTCAGGGAGCTGAACTAACATAGGAAGGCAGTTAGGTATTTTACTTAAAATTTTGTAGGTGTGGCCACAAATTGGTTTAATGTGTTTGCTACCAAAATGCAGTATAATTTTATGATTTTTCTGTGGGAGAGGGGGTTTGGAGAGGGGTATTTCAGGATTTTGGTTTTCTTTCTCATCTGTTAAGAGAGGTTCAACAGCAAATTTTGTATCACACTAGAGAACAAATTAAAAACTGCATACTGATACATATCAAACAGTTTTATGTATGATCAGCTTAGTGTTGGTTTTAGTTAAATCAAATTTTATTTTGAGATTATGTTGTCAGTTTTCAAGTAAGTTTTCCTTTTTTCCCATTTTTTAAAAATAATTATTAGATGACCTGTGAAAAATTTCGCAAATAAAACACGATGTATAGTCTGGTTGGTGGTTTATAATAGAATGAGAACTAGAGCTGCCTCATTTGTAGCAATCATTTATTTATTTAGTGTAATAGGTATGCATCCAAATACAACATATTATGAAACGATTAGGAAAATGTAAAATATTCTGTATGTGTGACAAACTGTCATTGACTTTAACAGAATACAAGCAACCTGAACAAAATACAAACAGCATATCCAAATCTTTGTGATGTATGTTGCTGTAATCATAGCCCATGAGAAAATGTCACAAATAAAATGTTTATATTGGAAGTGAATAGCAAAAAAAAAAAAAAAAAAAAAAAAAAAAAAAAAAAAAAAAAATTCTATAACAGAAAAAATACCAAAAAGGTACTTACAGTATAAAAAACATTACTAACATCTCTGTGATATGTGCTACTGCTATCTAGGGACTCTGGTTCTAACTGTCTCACAGCCTTCATAGTTATTAGTTTTGCCCTTCCAAAAAATTCTTTTTCATTTATAATTTTACCTAAATGGAGACCAAAATCTTTAAAACGATACATCATTTACCAATTTTGGTTAGATATCGAAGGAGACAAAAGGCTCTTAATAATAATAAAAAGGTTGTAGAAGTAATATTGTTACTTTTACCCTTTAGGGAACAAATTCCAAAAATATCCATTCATAAAAGAGGGTGTGAACAAAGAGGAAAACTTGGTTTTTAAAATGAAACCTCATTTACCTATTTCGGTTAGACATCAAGGTAACAATGTTGCCCTCAAAGGATTGAATTTGGAAAAAGTTCTTTTTTAAAATAGGATGTGACCAAAGTTAAGATAATTTTTAAAATTATTCCCCACTTCTTGATTTTGATTAAGTTTCAAGTGATATAAATGGCTCTTGACAAAAAAAAAACACAGAAACAAATTCCGAAAAATTCCTTTCTTAAAATATTACCAAATTGGAGGTATCAAAGGAGATAAATGGTTTGTGACAGAAAAACGCCTTGTAGAAATACTAAAACTTCTGCCCTTTAAGAGGCGAAATCTGAAAAATTCCTTTCTTAAAATATGTTACCAAAGTGGAGACCATATGCTTTAAAATGATACCTTATTCATAGATTTCAGTTAAGAATGAAGGGAGATAATGGCTTGTGACAAAAACACCTTTCAGAAATAAAATAATTATATGATTTGCATCTTGTTGATGTCAATGTCATTAGAAGTGGAAAGAGATGGGGGAGCTAGGATACATATATATATTTTTTTTTTACGCCTCGTTGACGGCTAAGGTCATTAGAGGTGGGATGGGTCTGGGGACAAGGAACGGGAAGGAATTGAGCCAAGGCCTTTTTGAAGGAAGCATCCCGGCATTCGCCTGGAGTGATTTGGGGAAACCATGGAAAACCCAAATCTGTATGCCCGGACAGGGATTCGAACCAGCATCCTCCCGAATGTGAGACCAGAACGTTAACTGTTCACCCACCACGCTCGGTGGGGAGCAAGGAACAGGAAGGAATTTGGCCATGGCCTTTTGAATATAGCATCCCAGCATTTGCCTGGAGTGCTTTGGGGAAACCATGAGAAACCCAAATCTGGATGCCCAGATGGAGATTCAAACCAGCATCTCCCGAATGCAAGGACAGAGCATTACTGCTCACCCATTTCGATCAGTCCCATTTTCTAAATTTTAATTCATACAGATTATTATTTTCTGTGATTATCACTCTGTACATATTACCAATAACTACACACAAACAATTTCATTTCTGTATCTGGAAAAGGGGTACTGCATCTACCCAAACATGTCTCAATGGTTTTTATGGTTGATTACATATTTTGAGGGTAATAATAACATGGTGGCTGCTGAAAATATGTTATTTTAATCTTTATAATTGTTAACTCTATGAATTGAATCCAATTTATTCTCCATGTTGAAGTTGATATCTTGTAGCATCATTTTGCATAGAATTCATTTGTATGTTAATACAATTTATTCTCAAGCATTTGTTTTATTAAGTTTATGAACATTTTTAATATAGCCAATAATAATTATGGAAACCACTGTTCCAAGTAACTGGCAACTTTTAGGTTTACAAAAATTATTGAAAAAATTACTGAACTGAGGATAGGTTTTTACAATCAATATCATTACAGTTGGGAGAGGATTGTGGCCAGGAAATAAACTATGGCCCGTATGAAGGAACCATCCTGTACTTATTACAGAAAAGTATGGAAATCTAATATCTGAATTAATGGACCATGGGTTGAACTTGCATCCTCCTAAATGACAGTGCTCGAAAAATATGTGCTTATTCAATTAATTCAGTCCTATCACTTGCTTTACAGAGGTTTGTGAAAAATGCTAACCAAATCAAATCTTATCTCAGTTACTATGTTGGGATGAATGAGATGTTAGTTTTCAAACAATTATTAGGTATTTGCTGTCTGTTTTTGTGCGTTCTTTACTACTTTGTTAATTATGTTGCAATTGTTGGGCCAGTTTGTTAGCAGGGGAATTCCCACAAATCCCTGAAGGACTTACTGGGCCATTCATGTCATGTTTGGTTGATTATTCATCGTAATTCCTCAATACACTGTTTTGGATTATTATACTACTTATGACAAGTACTGTTCACTAACCTCACTCAAATTAGTCAAGACACTGGAGCTTAGTAAATTTTACAGATTTCAGTTGTATTGCAGCCACATCACCAGCCATCAAATTAAGTGTGAAAAAATATTTTTTCCTCCTATTTCAAATTATATTCCTTTAAAGAACTTTGATGTTCCAAATGAGTAGATATAATTATATAATAATATTAATATATGCATTGGTATGCAATATGATAATTATGGTTTATGTATTAGCATATAATAAGTCTAAGTCTATATAATCTATCCAGTATCATAATCAATACATATCCAGGTGATACAGAGCATATATATAATTAACAGAAAAATGCTTAAAGGTAATGAAACTAAGGAGGGATAGGGAAATAAGACTCTACGCCTAACACAGACAATGGCAGCTGGGAACAGCAAACATAAGTAACACAATATTTCAATGGTTAACCTTATTTTTGCAAGTAGGTGAGACATTTGGTGGTGTCAGATGTGTACACACCAACATCCACTTGGTGAATGAAGGATCCAGCCAGCATGGCATGGATGGCATAGGTAGAGGAGGAGGAGGGGTAGAAGATAAAGTACTAAATTGATATTGCTGGAGGTATGTTTTCATGGGAAGGAACATCACCAACATAATGTGTGTGGGGACAAATACAAAAATCAAGTAAGAGAGATATAAAACAGCTATAAAACATGAAGAGTAGTAATAAAAAGTGCTGGATCTATTAGAAGGGGACTTATTGGAGATTGAGGCTTGAAGTATGTCTGGTGTCAAGGATATTCTGATAGGTAATAGTTCCCACCTGCAGAATTCAGCAGAGGTTGTGTGTCGGGGAAAACTCTGATGGTCCTAACTGTAAAACAGTTGAAATTGTTCAACTTGTGGGTAACTGGCATGTTTGCCTTCCAGATGACATACAATGCTGGTATACACTGTTTGCCTGTGGCCATTCATTCTACTGGCAAATGGGTTAGTAGTGAGGCCTATATATGAGCTAGTATATTGGAGGTGTGCAAGTTGATATATGACATATGTTGTGGTGCAAGTAGCATATCCAATGATGGGAAGGTTTCCCCTGTGGTCAGATTGGAGTAGGTGGTGGTAGCTGAGTGCATGTTCCATGTTTTGCTGTAGGGTCTGCTGCATCAGAATGATCCATGTGATGGTTTTGGGAAACTACAATTCAAGCATTTATGAACCAAAATATTCTTGAGATTGGGTGGCCTGCTGAAACCTGTGGGGAACAGTGGGTTGGATTTTGTGAAGAATGGTTATCTTAGGGAAGGAGCTTAAGAAGTCATACCAGTGACAAAAGATCACTGGATCCAAGACTAAGAAAGAACCGGGTCATGAAAGCAGGGCTGTGATTAGTTTTAAGAGGTATGGCGGTGTTGAAGTAGTGCAGAGAGTGAGTTGTAGCATGAGAGATTTATTTTGGGGGGGGGGGGGGGGGTTGTTGTGAGAGATGAGAGCATGCAACATGTTTTTGAAATATCTGGAGAGAGATTCATCATCAGAACATCTGCCATGGATTGGTAGGCTGTACAGAAGGTAACAGGTGGTGTAAGAGGGATGGCAATGATAAAAGTAAAAATATTATGTAATTTGAAATGACCAAAGGTATGTACGTCCCCACTGTTTAAGGAAATGACGTGGCTGTGGGGAGTTGAGGAAGTCAAGTAGGTGATTTACTGCCTATGCAGATGAATCACACAAGTACTTTGATGAAGATTTTGTTTAGGATTTGCATAGTATGAGGCCATGTGGGTACCCATGGCAGTGCTACAAACCTGATGGTAAATTTGAGAGCTGAAGGAGTAGTTGTTATTTGATAGAATTAGGTCTGCCATGGAAATGAGGAAGGATGTGTTGGAGGCTGTCAGGGGGTCACAATTTCCAGGAAGTGTTCCATTGCACTGAGGCTCTGACAGTGGGGGATGTTGTGAACAGGGATGTCTCACCTATGGAGAGAAGGAAGCAATCTGCTGGTAGAGGAGTGGGGAGTGTGGAAAAAAAGTTCGAGGAAGTGTAGGGTATCTTTTATGAATGAAGGAAGGTTCTGTACAAAACGTTGCAGGTGATGATTCACAACAGCTGAAATCCATACAGTAGACAATCCATATACAACAATAGGCCACCCCAGGTTGCCGGTCTTTTGGACCTTAGGAAGAAGGTACAAGGTGGTGGCACAGGGATCCTGCAGAGTAAAGAGGGATAAGGATTTGGAAAAGAGGGCTTGTAAGTGTCCATGTAAAGAAGGAGAGAGCTTATTACTTGGCATATCCAAGTAGTAGAATGTGCACACTACATACTGGTGTCTGAGAGCTGTCTCAAGGACTAAGCCTCATAGTCACTGCAGTCCAAGATCATGGTTGTTGGGAGAATGATATGTACTTACTCTTAAATAGCTCACTCGTGGCACAGTTTTCAATTGAACTGAAGTTGTTGGAGTGGGAAATAACAATAGACACTCTACAGACAAAAAAATCACTCTGAGATAAAAAGGTAATAGAAATACTAAGCGCTGTATGGAGAAATAGAAGAAATATTGTCCACAAATTATTAACATTGAAAGTGCAAATCAGAATTTTGAAATAAAAAATCCAATAGCGATAAGAAACAGGTACATTAATATTGACAACTAAATAGTTTTCAAAAGAATAAACATTAATAACTATGCAGAAGAAGTGCAGAAAAGCACTCAGAATTGACCAGAACTTCCATAAACAGAAAATGAAAGTAAAGCATACAATGGACCTAGTAGAATAAATGCAGACTGCGTGTGGGACTTTAAATAGAAGTTGACAGAGAAAATAAATAATAAGTGCTGGAGATATTACACAGAGTTTACTTACTGGGAAGAGCTTATGTCATCAGAGCAAAATCCTGTCATAAAAATGTGTAGTTATGAATAAAAAAACAGAATCCTAAAGTAGATAGTTGCTGAATATCTTGTAGGCCACAGCTCAAACAGAACAATCAGAACGAGGCTGTAGAGCCGTTACAACAATAATAACTTCTCAATCCTTTCTTAGTACATACACATTTCATTAGTAAAGCCACTTTAGAGCACCTTTGATTCTTATATACACACACAAACACATGAGGGGGTACCAAAAAATAATCAGAATAGCATTGCCGAGGATGGAGCTTGTGTAGTATGCGTTTCTGCCACTAGGCATTTATAACACAACTCATTGTCAGTTCAGTGACACCTGTTGTTTACCTGGCTTGTTCTGTTAATCTGCAGTGATTGTTTTTGCTAGCACTGGTTTGTTCTTGTTTCATTTTTGATGATGTTTAAGTGAATAACGTGCAGCTGTGAAATTTTGTTTTCTACTCAGTAAAACGCTGCTGAAACTGTTTTAATGTTGAAAAAAGCTTACAAAGATAACGCTATGGAAAAAAACTGAAGTGTATAAGTGGGTCACTTGGTTTAAAAATGGCAAGATGTTGATTGATGACATATCTCGCTCTGGACGTCCATCAACTGCCCGAACTGACGAAAATGTTGAAAAAATTCGAGAGCTTGTGCTCTCAGATTGTTGACAAACAGATCAACTGTCACAGATTGGTGGGTTATCTTGGAGCTCAGTTCGGCGAATTTTAACTGAAGCTTTGGGAATGAAAAGGGTTACTAACAACTTTGTTCCTTGGGTTCTGATTGACAATCAAAAAGAACGTTGAGTTGAAACATGTCATGCTTTGAAACAACAGCTTGAAATTGATCCAGATCTTTTGTCAAAGGCCATTACTGGTGATGAGTCATGATGTTGTGGTTACAACACAGAAACAAAGCAACAGTCAAGCCAATGGAAGACGTCATTGTCACCCTGTCCAAAAAATGTCGTCAGGTCAAATCAAACAATGCTCATACGCTCTTTTGGTGCCAAGGCGGTAGTTCTTTCAGAGTTTGTTCCCCCACATCAGACAGTCAATCAAACCTTTTATTTGGAAGTCTTAAGAAGATTACACAAAAAAGAGCCAATCTGTAGCAGACAGGAGACTGGTTCTTCCACCACGACAATGCACCTGCACACACAGCTGTCTCTGTTAGGAAGTTTTTGGCTAAAAAATGGCATGATTCTACTGCCACACGCACCTTACTCGCCTGACTTGGCTCTGTGTGACATTTTCTTATTTCCACACATGAAAAGGGGCATGAAAGGACACTGATTTGATAACATTGAAGAGGTCAAGAAAAAAATGAGAGAGGAGCTGTCAGCCATTTCTAAAGATAACTACAGAAAATGTTTCGAACAGTGGAAGCACTGGTAGGACAAATGTATTAGCTGTAATGGAGAGTATTTGGAAAGGAATAAGGTTGTTTTGTAAAAAAAATTTGACAAAATATAGCTTTTAAAAAAATAATTATAATTATTTATTTATTTTTATTTTTTTGGTACTCCTTTGTATACACTGGAATTGTCCAGAATGTTCCTCAAACCAACCATGACATGGCACATTGTTATCTGGAAAATGTCCATCATTGTTTGGGAACATGTAAGCCATGAATGCCAGAAAATGTCCTCCCAAGTAGCTGAACATAGCAATTTCCATTCAATGGTCAGTTCAGTTTGACCAGCCCATGCCATGTAAACACAGCCTATACCAGGAAAGAGCCACCACCAGATTGCATAGTGCCTTCCTGACTACATGGGTTGATGGCGTCATGGGGTCTGTACCAGACTCGAACCCTATCATCAGCTCTTGCCAACTGGAATTGCCACTCATCTGATCACGCAACCTTTTTCCAACCAACATGTTGATGAGCCCAGGAGGTGTGTGGCAGCTGATGGCATTTTTTTAGCAAACGAACTTGAGTTGGTCTTCTGCTGCCATATCCCATCAATGCCAAACCACTGCATGTCTGCATGGGCATGCTTTTTGTACATCTCACATTGAGTGTTACTGTTATTTGTCACAGTGTGGCCTGTCGATTAACACTGAAATTTTGACTCATGACATTGCTGGTCTCAGTCACTAAGTAGACATGATCGGCCACTGTTTTGAAAATGGCTGGAGGTAATGCCAAAATTACATATTCACACTCTTGACACTGATGATAAAGGAATGTTATATTAATAAATAATTTTCAAAATTCAATAACTCATGTCTCTAGTGCCAATTACCATTCTGTGTTCAAAGTCCATTAATTCAAATCGTACAACTACAATCATATGAGGAAACCTCTCGCACAACTCACGAGAATAAACATGATAACCCCAACATTGAATTGCAAATTATGTTTCTTCCATGGTGCTACCGCAGTCTGAATATTTGTCTCTTTCAATCCCATGACTTTTGTCACCCCAGTGTATATACAGGAGTTCTAAGTTTTTTATAAGTGACAAAATAGATGGAAACATCATTTTTAAGAGAAAAATTTTAACTTTGGTGATTTTTTTAGAACTATAGCTATGCAATGTAGAAAAACAATTTATCCTACAAAAGTTGTAAGAAATTTTGTCATCTTTCAAACTGAAAATAAAGTATTTCTTCGTATGACTCATCCCAAAGGAGTTATAGCAAAAAAAAAACTGATAAAAAGAGACAATTTTGAGATTATTCAGCCATAAAAAGCTGTGCCAAAGATGGTGAAGGTCAAAATCTTCGTTACTGCACACTCTCACCGAAGTATACAATAAATTATCTTCTAACTGATCTATTTATCACAGGATCCTCGTCTGACACTGCCATCATTGGTACACCCCAAAGCATAGTCAAGAGATTCCAGCAGTTCAGTTGCCCAGTCATGAGACCTTTTTTCCTCAAATTAGACCTATTCTCTAAGTTTGCTTGAATCTTTGCTTCTGTCTGGAATATAATATTTTTCAAAACCTTGTGGGATGGCTCTCTTCCTTGCTGCTTTCATTTGTCTTACAAAACTTGTATAATCGTCTGGAACTGCTGTAATTCATTCTATTGTTATCAACAGTGCACTTCATATAGGCCTCCCAGACAGCTTTTTGGGTCCATACCATACCTCGCTTTTGCGGATGATTTGGCGATACTAGAGTTCGGAGCAAGTACGAAGGCGGGTCACGGGCGGATGCGCAGTAGCCTGTGGAGCTGTACCACGTGACTCACAGCCAATCGCGTGTCAGTGGCTTTCCTGTGTTCGTTCTGTGCGCGTCGTGCTGTGTTTGTCAAGTTTACAGTTTATTTCACTTATAGTGTTCCGTGTTTAGTGATTATTTTGCCCTCATAGTGTTCATTATGAGTGATGGTAAAGAATCATGCCAAGTGTTGCACAAACAAGTGAGAGGAATAGTGTTCCGTGTGTATCAGTACTTGAAAAGGCAGTCTTCTTCTGAGTCCGCGCCACCATGTGATGCGAGTCGCGCCGTTGCCAAGTGCCAGGAGCAGACAGCTGAAGCTTGTGGTGTTGGTTTGAGGACTGTTCAGAGGATAGCCAGCGAAGCTAAAGCGTCAGTTGAAGCCTGCGGCTCAGCTGTTTTCAGATCACCGGGAAAGCATCACAACTGAAAAAAAGAAGTTGGTGCTCTAGACGATTTTTCCAAAAACGTTCTGTGGCGGATAATATTCAGTATGTATGCTGAAGGCAAATATCCGACAGCAGAAAAATTAGTTTCGCGTATGAAAGAAGCCGAAAATTTTAGCGGAAGCAAATGGACCATGTTGAGGATACTGAAAGATATGGGATTCAGGTATCAGAAAACGAATGACGGCAGGAAATTACTAATGGAACGTAGTGATATTGTAGCTGCAAGGACTGTGTTTTTAAGAGCAATGCAGGAAATCAGACAACTTGGAATGTCTAGCATTTATTATGTAGACGAAACTTTCGTAAACCAAAATCATGCAAGGGCTATGTGCTGGAAAATGAGTGACGGTTCCGGTGGATTAAAAGTTCCCGTTGGCAAGGGTAACAGAATAATAGTGCTTCATGCTGGATCAGCAGAAACTGGCTTTATTCCCCAGAGTAAGCTGATTTTTAAGGTGTCAAAGGCTAATAATTCTGAAGAATACCATACTGAGATGACATACTGTGTCTTTAAAAGGTGGTTTAAAGAACAATTGTTGCCGTATATCCCTCCATGCTCTATTATTGTCATGGATAATGCAAGCATCCACTCAGTGCAAGTGAATAAAGCTCCAACTACGAATTCCAAAAAGGCAGACCTTATAGCCTGGTTGTCCTCTAACTGAATACCTCATAGTTCGTCACACACCAGAGCAGAATTGCTGCTTCTTGTCAATGCCCACAAGCCTGCTTACAGAGTATACGAGATAGACGAAACTGCAAAGCAGCATGGACACCGTGTTGTTAGATTACCCCCATACCATTGTCATTACAACCCAATTGAGCTGGTATGGGCTCAGGTGAAAGCGGAAAAGAACAACACATTTAAAATTGCAGATGTTGAGAAACTTACACATGAGGCAATTGACAGCATCACAACATCTGGATGGGCAGCTTGAGTGAAACACGCAGAAAAATAACAGGATGAAGATTACGACAGAGAAATTGGCAGGGACACGATTTTGGAACCTTTCGTCATAACTCTTGCTGAGAGTGAGTCATCTGCATCGGACAGCGAAGACGATGGCGTGCATTTCTTGCTGTAATGATGTAAGTGTTAATTACTGGTACTTATGATTTTATGTGACTTTGTCTGCAGGTGCATAGTTTATGTACACATATTTGGCTTCGTAATAATGTAGTTTTCTCTGTGAAAGGTATTTCATTCAATTAAATATATTGTAACACTGTAGCAGGTTGC
Organism: Vandiemenella viatica; assembly: GCA_031002005.1. Classification (NCBI taxonomy): domain Eukaryota; kingdom Metazoa; phylum Arthropoda; class Insecta; order Orthoptera; family Morabidae; genus Vandiemenella; species Vandiemenella viatica. Next base: position 225,144,750 of record JARYHS010013630.1, read on the forward strand.
GAAATGAAAGAAAATATGAGAGGCTACAATGAATACTGACAAAATTGTGTATGTGTGTGTGTACATGTGCTCGTGCGACTAAAAGCTCGCGTTCCTGCAAGTCGCTGAACCTGCTAGCGCGCCATAAAGTGACAGAAGCAAATTGGCAGCGTCGCAACACATCTCCCCTCTCTCTCTGCGCAGAACGCGAAGCCCACCTGCTCCGAACTCTAGCAGAAGATGAAGAGACTGCCATCAAACAGCTTGAGACACTCAAAGAATGTGCAGAAAAAGTAGGATTACAAATTTTATTCGAGTCATATGTTCAAAGACAGAAATAGCAAGTTTGAGAACAAAATACGGTAATATCAACAGGGTTCCATACTTTAAATACCTCGGAGAATTCATCGAACTGACAGGCCTTGAGAAAATCTCACAGCAAAATCCCCTCTAAAAGCAAAAAAAAAAAAGCATTAGGGTTAGTCCAAAATCTCTACACCAAAAAATCTATGCCAAGACAGACGAAAATTCCGCATTATAACACAGTGATAAAACCAACAGTCCTCTATGCAAGTGAAACATTAACAGTTAACAGAAAACATGACCTTGAAGAAATTAAAAAGGAGAGAGAGAAATCATTAGAAAAATTCTAGGAGCAAGACTCACTAAAGATGGTTACAGACAACAATCAATCAAAACAACAGAAAAGTTTTCAAACATCGAAATTGACATCAAGAAAAGGTGAATGAAATTCTTTGGTCACCTTAAGAGATTACCAGAAAGTCGATTGACAAAAAAGATAATAGATTATGTAAGTTCACTTAAAAATCCAACACCTTGGCTCAATGAAATTCGGGAGGATCTTAAAAGTGTAAACATAGGAGCAACAGACATCTTGGAAAGAGAGGCCTTCAAACACAAAGAAGACAAATGGGAAGTTATAACCAAAACAAAAACAATACAGATCAAAGTGGTCGGTAGAATGCAAACAAGCTTTGTCGGAAAGAATGAAAGCCTATTCGAACAATAAGAAGAACTCGAAGAAAACTTGATTCAGTCATTTGCTTACCGTCTTCCATTTATTGGGACAAATCACTAATTAAAATAATAATAATACTAAAGAAAGTTTAATTGGTCGATTAGAGAAATTAACACCAGACTGTGCGATCCATCACAATTCAATGTAATTTTAGCTGTTGGAGTACCTCTTTTTAAACTAATCCGAGGCTAATTTGCTTAGATTTGTCAAATATTTCTAAAAATTTCAATAAGAAAAAAAATGTGAGAATAGGTCCTGATCCAACCAGAAATTCCTTTTTTAAAAGTGATGATATATGACAAAGTTAACTTCGAAATTCAGCTTAATCTCCACAGATGAACTACTTTTTTCCAACATACCTGAAAAATAAGCATAACATTATATTCTTTAATTCTGAGATCTTTCATTTTAATTTATTTTTTAATTGCAATTGAGCCCATGCTCCAGTGGCAATTTCCCTGGACACCTATTTTCGCCTTTATCGTGCTTGGACCAACAGTTTATCGAGGAATACAAACCACGGAACAACCTGGCATAACTCATATGATCAGGCAAAACTAAAAAATTCCTGATCCCACTGAGATTTGAACTCACAGCCCTGAATTGTGTGAGCAAGTTTCTTAACCACTGAGCTATGTAGTTTTCCATGATATGTATGCACTGAAAACATTTATCAATCTGTGTTCCAGTAATGTAATGTAAGAAAGAGATAAAATAGAGGATATTGACATTAAAGATGTAAACATCCTATTTCACAAACAAGAGTTCAAAAAGAACTTAGATATGCTTTTAGCATTCCTGCAAGCAGAAGGAATTGAATGAGCATCCAAATTGATAAGGATTAAAAAAAAGTTTCCTAACTGAAACTAAGTTATCAGAAAATTTAATTGCTGCATTAGTAAATGGTTACAACACAAAGAAGAACCACACACAATTTTAGTGATTGTGTACAAAATTTTCATCTACACCTTTCAATATACAAACATATAGTACTTTTGTCATTCTCACCTTTCAAATTCCAAGAAGAAAATTCTTTCACATAATAAAAAGGGTTCTGCAGCAAAAAATCTTTCAAGTTTGTTATTTACAATTGACTTGATATATTTATTATTGTTATATTTATCCCTAACATTATAGCTATGTACGACAGCATTACAATCAAAGCATTCGAGATAGTAGGGAATATAGGCTGTATGCTGTGCTGACATTGTAATTACATCTACATTTTAAGAGACTTCTGCATGATGTCCAGGGGCTGGATCTGTAAATACTTCTTAGGGCATATTTTTATGATTTAAATACCTTCTGTGCTTGTGAAGAGATTCCCCAGAATGAGATGCTGTAATTGAACAGGGAGTGAACATTTGAAAAATATACCAACTTACTTGTTTCTATGTCAGTTGTTCTAGCCATTACCCTCAGTGAAAATGCAGCAAAATACATTTTTTTTTTAAATGTTGCCAAAGATGTTGCTTTCAATTCAACTTATTATATACACCCAGGAATTCTGTGAAAATGCTTTTGTATATTACTTTCCCTTCTGGTATTACATTACAGTTGTCCTTTGCTTTATTTTTTTGTAACGAATTGAAGAAATAGTCTTTTCTATATTCATTTATTTGCACTGAGCCCTCTGTTCATTTGCTGTGTTTTCAAGGTTTTGTAATGATGGGTGTTTCAATGCTATACTATTATATCTACAAAAAGCATCATTTATGCACAGTTACCTAACTAACGCCTGCAGATCACTGATATAAATTAAGAACAGCAGAGGCCCAAGAATTCAACCAAGAGGTACTCCACATTCAATATTCCCCATTCTGAGTTTGCAGGTACAACCTCTCCTGTATTAATAACTTTCGTGGATATACATTTATTTCTATTTTCCAGAGACAATACAAACCAAAGTCTTTGTAATGGAGAACTTGGATTTTATGTTCCCTTCCTACGAATAAGAATAGTTTAGTAAAATACTGTATATTCGTTTTGCTGAGACCCCTCAGCTGACTGAGATTGTAATCAGTACAATGATTAGAACTAACACATGAATGTTTTATTTTTATTAACTTATGGCTTTACGCCTCATCGACATTGAGGTCATTAGAGGTGGGATGGGACTGGGGACAAGGAACAGGAAGAAATTCAGCCATGGTCTTTTGAAGGAAGCATTCCAGCATTTGCCTGGAGTGATTTGGGAAAACCATGGAAAACCCAAATCTGGATGCCCGGACACGGATTCGAACCAGTGTCGTCCTGAAAGCGAAGCCAGAACGTTAACCATTCACCCACCACACTTGGTTACATGAATGTGAGCTCATGTAATCTGTGCAGTCGATCAGCCACCTTCTCATAGATGGAAAGGTAGTGCTGCATTGGCTGCAACCAGGGTAATACAGGAATGTTAGGAGCATGTAAACATAAATTATGTGCATATTAAATTCAAGGAAAGGGTTAGAACTAATTAAAAGCTCCCTTCACTGTCTTACAGGCAAACTTGTAAGTAATTAAGAGCTTGGTGGCATTTTGGTACTTTTTTTTTTTTTTTTTTTAAATAAAGAAGTATAATAGAAACTACTACTTTGCTATCACGTACTCTTACCGCAAACAAGTTATCATACATCCAAACATACAGATAATTACTATGGAATTTAACTTTTTATGCATTACTTCCAAACACTGTCTATGAAAGCAAAACTTCCTGACTCTGTTAGAATAAACTGCCTACAACCAAACTGTGCTATACTGAGTCAATCATTATTAGGTAGTTATGCATACTCCTTTCTGTACATTGGTTTTTCAAAGATCTTTAAAAATGCTGATAGAAGTTCACAATCTTTCAGGTATCATCCTTGAAACTCTGCTATATTGTTTCATTACTTGGGTGGAAACATTTTAATTTTTGAAGTTTTTAATAAATTTTTTCTATTTAATTTTGACTGGTGAGATATACACACATACATGCTGCTTTTGATGACAAGGATCAAAATATTGTTGTAACCTGTGTATCACCTATATACGAGGGGCAAGTAAAAAATAAGGTTCCCAACGCTGTACACTGGCCGCGCGAGATACTAGGAGAAATCCGGCAACACCGCCTTCATTGTTGATTCCCCCCACTCCATTCCAACTACCTGGAGAAAAACCGGCGAAGCTTAGTGCCAGTCTAACAGCCATCCGCGATGGAGCCCGCAATCGCCGTCACCGCCAGGTGTGAAATCCGTTCAGTGATTCGATTTTTAAACGCGAAGAAGCTTACACCTATTGAAATTCATAGACAGTTGGAAGAAGTTTATGGCAAAGCTTGCATCAGCGTCCAGCACGTCCGCAAATGGTGCAGGGAGTTCTCCGAAGGACGCACAGACGTTCACGACGAGCAAAGGAGCGGGAGGCCATCGGTGTCCGACGAAGTCGTTGCGAAGATTGAGCGCATTCTCCTCGAGGATCGAAGAGTAACGCTTCGGGAGCTGGCTGATCAGATTCCTGAGGTTTGTGAAAAAAACCATCGACAACAGTTTGACCGAAAAACTTGGTTATCGCAAGGTGTGTGCGCGGTGGGTCCCGCATATGCTTTCAGAAACCCACAAAGACAATCGCGTCAAGTGTGCCGAGGGGTTTCTTCGAGAATGCGCCGAGAATACTGAAGAATTCTTGGACTCCATTATTACGGGAGATGAAACGTGGTGTCACTACGTCACTCCGGAAACAAAAGAAGACTCAAAACAATGGCGCCATCCCGGGTCGCCGAGGCCGAAGAAGTTTAAGCAGACGCTGTCCGCAGGAAAAGTGATGGCTACGGTGTTTTGGGACCGAAAAGGCGTCTTGCTTACCGAGTTTATGCCTAAAGGGACGACAATAAATTCGGACAGGTACTGCAAGACGCTAACGAAACTCAAAAGAGCCATCCAAAATCGCCGGAGAGGAAGACTGAGCAAGGGCGTTAGGTTGCACCACGACAACGCGCGACCGCATGTCTCTCGACAGACCACCGCCCTACTGGACAAATTCGGCTGGAAATTGCTTGATCATGCCCCCTACAGCCCTGATCTTGCTCCCAGCGATTTCCACTTGTTCCCGAAATTGAAGCAACACTTGGCTGGACAACGCTTCAGTACAGATGAAGAGGTGAAGGAAGCGGTCACCAAGTACATCGGCGGCCTGGCGGCGGAGTTCTTCGAAGCGGGTTTTCAGAAGTGGATAACTCGTCAGAAAAAATGTGTTGAAAGATCTGGCGACTATGTAGAAAAATAGTTTGAAATACAAGCTTTCAGATGGTGTACTTATTTATTGCAATAAAAAATGTCTTAACCCTGAAAAAAATGTGGGAACCTTATTTTTTACTTGCACCTCGTACATTGCTTTTTTTTTTTTTTTTTTTTTTTTAGCAATTGCTAAGAAATAATTATTATAAGCACATCCTACAAAGAGAGGTCATTTACAAGCTTTTTTTCTTAAAGTTAATGTTTTCTGTTCAGGGAATCACACAGCAGTTAGCCTTTTAATAATGTTTTAAACACTTTTTATTTTATTATGTGACCTGCCATTCTCTGTTTGTAACCGAATGAGCTTCTCCTTCATATACCTGGATGTTGTTTCGATTTATACTGTTATCCAAATCTTGTTTAGTAATTTCTGACCAACTGGAAGCAGTCTTGTAAGAAGGCACCTTTCATAAATTTCCAAAAACCTCTGGAGAAAATAAATGACTTTATTGTTTATCCCTATAATTTTTAACAGTGTTCCAGTCCTCATCAGAAGTTCATTGTTTAATGACATAGCTTTGATAAATCTTTTCTCTCTGCTATTTCATTTTTCCAGAGTAAACACTAAGTAACTTTCCTTCAAAGAACTGCAAAAGTGCATTAAGACAGAAGAGCATCAGTCTGAGCATTTATGATGGTGATCTGATTGATCTGTCAATGCTTTTATTATGAAAGAAATGTATATCTTAATTGTAGGTGCCAACTTATCGAACTCTTATCAAAGTTTGTTTATTGAATATCTGTAAAAATAAGAGCTGACTGATATTGGACTATATTACAAGGAATAAGAATATAAAATATACAAATACAGGTTTCCATTTAAAAACACTATACTTACCCTGAAAATATACTAAAAAACAAGTAATGTATTTCTTCCCCTTTAATATCAATTAACTTATACACGAAACAATTTTTTCTCAAATACTTCATTGATGAGATGATTCAAAGTACCAGCTAACGTGGTCCCTGTATGATGCATCTGAACTTTGGAGATGGGAACTTGCGTATCAAAATATTACCGAAAAACCCTACCAAAAAACCAATTACTTATTATTTATTTGAGCAATCTGGTAGCTCAGTAATTAAGGCACTTGCTTTCAAAAGTTCACTGCTCCAGTCCCAGGTACAAATCCTGGTGGGCGCAGGGATGTTTGAAAGTTGTGTTTGATCATAAGGGCCACATTAAACTAAGTCCCAGAGTATTGGCCATCTCATTCAAAAGCTCAGTATTCCTTCTTCGGGAGGATCTAACCAATCTTCCAGAAATAGACTAAGTTTGTTTTATTATTAATAATCCTTTAAAGAGTCTAGTGGAATAAGACAGTGAAAAGTGCCCCTGGCTCATCCCGTTCATGCGGTATACAAGTTCATAGATCTTGGTTAGCATAGCCTTTGGACCGATTTTTATTTTAATGCCACCACTCTAGGGGGTGCTACGGGGGTGAATGTGCCACTAGGGCCTAAGTGCATAACTCATGAAATCAATGCGGGAAAATTCTGGGAAAAAAATCAGACACATGCACATTGCTACAGGAAATATCCAGTATTTTTGTGGAATTTTTTGGCACATTTTACGTTTTATCACAATTTGTTTATATCGAGTTCCTAATAAACAAAGTCATTTCCTTGAGTGACAACGTTTAGATTTTTACTGTAAAATCATCTATGGGCACTATATCAACGGTTCAGATTTCAGACCTGTCCGAGTGGTGCAACATAGTGAAAAAGAAACACTGGATTTGATGCCATCGGGTTGCCTACCACACAGAGGCCCTTACGGTGGGTACGCACATTATAATTATAGTTGTGAGACACATGCTGAAATATTATTTTGTGAATTTCTAAAATAATTTCTGAAATCCCTTGATACGCACTATAGGCAGTTACGATCAGAACCACAGATTGAAACATCCACTGCCGAAAATATTGCTCAACAGATAGGAAAAAACTAATACATAAACAAGTAAGAAATCTGTCAACTGCATCAAGGGCCACTGGGGTTAGGGTCCCATTCCCTGATCAACCTGCAAAGTAGTCACTGAGCTAAGGAAAGTGGTTACAGTGCGATCGCAGGCGCAGAAGGCAGCCACACACAACAAGAAAACAACCCACAAACAACCTTAGTACAGTATCCAGCGTGGTAAACAGCGCAGAGGTGCTGGTAGTCGTGGTAGGATAGCGCGATGCATCCTGCTTCAATATTTTCTGGAATGAGCATCGTGGGGTTGTCTTACCCAGTGGCGATGACACGTGCTGGCGGGGGTGGTCATGGCATAACTCTTCACTTATCACGGATGAAGGAAGGAAGGAAAGGCAAAAACTAGAAAACACAAACATACTTCATTATATTTCGGTTAATAACAATCATGTAGGAGCAGAGTCTTATGGCAAGGGGAAAGATATGTACACATCCGGACCTTCCACATGTATACACCATTTACCCTATAATATGGTAGTATGACATAAACGCACAAAACAAAAAATAAGAAAAAATCAAAAATGACTAAAATTTTCAGGGCTTAGCCCTTTGTGCACTAAACAAAATTTTCGATGGTGGGTTTTATCAGAGACTGTCTCACAGAGTGATTGTTAGCCAGGTACATGGTGGAGATAAATTCTAACAGAGACACGGAGAAGGGTAGTAATTTAAAGCTAATACCTGAGCATTGAAAAATATCAAAACAAATCACTGGTGGGCAAAAACAGCAGAACAATAATATAAAATTTGATCACATAAATATAAATAAGCAACAATAAAAAAAATTAAACCAAAGAATCCATGAAGTTAAACAGCAACTCTGGATAGTGGTAGTTCAATTAAGTAGTGGGGATGGGGGCAAGAGGATTAGAGGAAGGAAAAGTAATGACCGAGTACTATCCTAAATTGAGACCATATAGTTGTCTCGTGTCCAGTTTGTACTGGTAGATCAGTTCCCACCTCTTGAGTTCAGAAAATCTGCTGCTCTGATAGCATGGACCATTAAACAAGAATTAAAATTATCTGGATGGCGACGGAGATTTTAAACTACGTCCTCCAAAATGCGAGTCCAGAGTGTTACTGCTCGCCCACCACGCTCAGTGAAGCCTATTTAAGAAGCCAAGCAGTGGTTGCATATTAACTGGTATATTATATGGAAGGTTGTGCAGGTGGTGTGTCCTACGATGTGAATGCTTTTACTGTATCAGGCTTGGTGAAAGTGTAGAGGTGTGCCATATGTTGCAAATCTTGCAGCAGGGTTTATTGCCTGGGAAAGAGCCTTGGGCTGTTTGATGGGCCAAGGATGGCTATACTTGTGGACTAGGAGATGGCCGAGGTTAGGAGGCCAGCTGAAACAAGTTCTTTATGTTCATATTAGTATGAAATGTTCACCTCATAATATTCAACAAATCAATTTTTTTAATAATAATATTAATAATTTCTCATTTAGACACAAAAATACATTGCAGTGGAAACATTTAGAATGATGTTTTGACTGTATCTTCTTCATTCCACATACTTGTCATCTTAATCTGATTTTTACAAATTAGGAACAGTGTATACCTCTATTTCCCAATCTCACATCCTTTATTATGGAATAGTCTGACTTGCATTGTTGAATTGGCTTGGTGAATTAAATATAAATGAAATTTTCTTCTTACGGATATCCTTCAGTCAATCTGTACCATGATTTCAGTAATTTTTTGTCAGTATTGCACATAGCCATCAGCTGATCAGCAGTATCAATCCCACCCTTGAATGTATTGTCCTTGATGACTCTTGGACATGAAACTGTCGACATCAACCCATGATCTAAAACATTGGGACATAAATTATCCAGTTAATGTAGGCCACCTCCTATCTCTATAAAATATTGCAATATACCAGAGGATGGTGCACTTCATAACAAAAAACCACATAGAAATATAACCGAGTAGAACCCACTCTACTAATCAATCTTTCAAACAATTATTGTTTAGTTTTAATGAACAGCGATTTGTATGTATGTGTAATGCCTATATGTAAATGTGGGCGCATGTATGTGTGTGTGTATATATATATATATATAGATAGATAGATAGATACAGCACTAAATATAATGTATCCTGACTAGTGCTGTAAGAAAACAGTTTTTGTTCTGACATGAACATGTTTTTTTTTTTTTCTGGGACATTTTTTTTTTTTTCATAACTACTAAATTTCAATTTTTTAAGGAATTTATTGTTTAGTATGACTGGTTTAGTTTCTACTAAGTACTTATCTTACTTTTAAATCTACTATATTTTTCTGGTTCAGTAGAGAGAAAAATTACAAAAATATTGGTAACATTGACTGAAGTTTTCTTTTACGAATGGGGACTTCCCGAAAAGGCTAGGTTTAGTGAGAAGAAATCCCCATGCCCCATTGTTTGGATTGATACTCACTATTTGAACTAGTGCTGCCAGGCCCTACAAATTTATCTGTAGACCTACGAATCTTTTCAAAAAATTAGGAAATTTAACTACGGGTTTTTACCTCTTTTTATTACTTGTTGTGCTTTCTTTATATTCGTATACTTGTTAAACTCGCAGCGTATAGTGATACTGAGTCATTGTCAGTACTTATGAATAATTTCCTTGCAACCGTTGGCGTAAACCAACGATTGAAAACAAATAAAGCTCCTATTTTGTATGATAATAGATTTAAATTCAAACTTAAAAGACCGTAATACAGAACTATCAGCACAGTCTTCATTCACAGTGTGTACTTTGCTCACAATTTAAAATTGCAATCTCAAAAGCTTTTGCATGCAATACAACCAGTAAAAGAAAATGTAACTATTTCTGAAGTTATGGATCTAGAGGGGATCAGAAGAAGAAACAGAAAATTCCGACTCCGAGAACTAGTGTTGGTAGTACTGATACTAGTGAATGTGGTACCGACATAGAGGATGAATAAAAAATTATGTTACCTATATAGATACATTTATGAATCATTATGTAAGATATTATATGATTTAGTAAGGTTTAAAACACACATGTAAAATGTAAGTTCCATAAATAAAACTATAATTTATCAAATACAATGTTTTCAGAAGAAAAAAAACAAATTTAGAAAAAAAACAAGGTGCTAGGTTTTTTTTCGTGTTTTTTTTTTTTTTTGTTTGCTACACTAATCCTGACTGTATGGCCTACAGGCCAAGTGTCAATAAAATATTTTTTATAAAAAAACCCACATCTTTTTCTTTACGTGTAATCAGTGCATAACAATAGGATGGCAGGATGGGCAAAATGCCACAGAACCCACTGCCAGAGGGGGCCCCCGATGGCCAGCCGGAGGGCCGCCAATCCATCCTGAGAGAGGGGCCATCCATTGAAGTTGCCACGGATCCCACCAGTGTAGCCACTGTGTGTAACAGTAGTTTAATCGCTGGCATGACAATTTGATACTAAATGTACGACCTTTTCATCCTTCCATTTCCAATAGCCAATTTCTAGGTTTGAAAATCTATGGTCACCATCTCCTCTTTTTAGTTTGCCATCAGCAGATGAGTTATTACAAAGGCCCTTGCAGTTGGGCATGATTGTCCCACAACCAAATGCTCTTTCAGTTTTGCTAATAATTAAACAGATGAAAAATAATTATAAAAATAGATAAAATCGTCATGGTTCCATTTTTATTCAGTTGTTGTAAGATTACTCTTTGACCTACCGAGAACTTTAGTCATTTCTTCATTTTTGACTTTATAAATGATAAACTTCTAAGAGAAGAGCTTCAATCAGAGTGTAGTTATTAGAAATATTCATTTTAAAATATCTAACACAACAATAAAATCAACTGTGCACTTGCTAAATCTATTTACCAATAATTTGTATACAACTAACCAGAAGTCCCTGATGGTAGGCCTACTTATTATTCCTCGTTGGTTTTTCTCAATTATTTAGTAAAGAAACTATAAAAACGTATTTGTAGGCAAAATATTCATGGTTACTAGTTCAAACTTAAAGAGTAAAAACAGAAATCTACACTTACCAATTAAATTATCATCTAGAAATGCATTGTAATATAGCACTTGTTACTCTTGTCAATAGTCTGTCAAGCCCCAACATGGAAAATTCACTGCTCGGCAGTATCGCGCAGAATTTAAAAAATAAATGTTATCATTGTCTGACATATTGGTACAATGGAGAAACAGGCTTAACAATGTAGTGCACAACGGTATTGTCAAATTATATATAATGGTACTAATTTGTACCACCAGGGAGGAAAGGGATAAATACTGCGTGACAGACTACTGGTTGGAGGTTGGAGCATATATGACTACCACAAATGCCGAGAATATAGAGGATGGGACTTTGGTATGCAACAGTCTAAAAAGACAATGTTTCAGCTACTTTCTCTGTTGTCTTCATCAGGTATCTTGCTTCTGAGAATCAAAAACTAAACAGTCAATCATTAGTGGGCGGATGGGCTTATATAGAAACTTCGGGTTTAATCTAACAGGCAATACCGCTGCCTCGCGACTGTTAACGTTATTGTGACCTCGCTACGCTCGGTCACATGAACGTGACGTCACGATGACGACACGTTAACAGTCGCGAGGCAGCGGTATTGCCTGTTAGATAAAACCAGAAACTTAACTTTCATGTCATACACCACCTGGCAAATGGGTATTGTGGCTCTATATGCGGTCTGCTCCCTTATCTCATGCAGCACTGCTCGTTCCGTTTGTATAGTATGTTTTATTGTTCTACGAGCAACAGATTTTAAATAACATCATCCATGGAAGGTGTATATAAATTTTTAGACCAAAAGTACAATTCCATCTTGAGTGTCAGTGATTACATTAGTTGCAAAATATTTATGCTAAACCATAGAATGTCAGTTTTATTCTGGTACACACTCTATAGATTATTATATGTCTGGAACTACATCTGCCTACATAAATTAATGTCAGGAACATAGCATTTGGGAAAACAATTTTAATATAAAGGAAATATTAAAATCCTCATGTCTTATGCTACACCACACACATTCTGCTGTTATTCACTTCCAAAATGAATTACAACTTAACCACGAGCTTCACTGAAGTTGAAGGTTCATGACAAAAATTTCTACTGCAGGTGCAAGAATGCATTTACTGTGTCACAATCTGGAAATGAATCAGTTTAGTTATTTCGAAAAAGTATTCCATAGAAAGGCTTCAAACAGTTCATTGAACCGTGTACCAAATATTTATGCGCATACATTACCTACTTCTAAGGCATTCCTTGGCTAGTTTACAGGAAAGGAAAGTGACAATTGCAACATATTAACCACAATATTTTAATCTGCATTACATATTTGATGTAGGCTCTTAATATGTTTTAAGTCACACTGATGATTCAGTAATTACGTAAACTTCAACAATTTTCATACAAGATTTACAAACTTATAGATCGCTACACTGATTGCAAAGTAGTTAATTTTTTCATTAAGCTGCACTTAGCATTTATATGCCAAAAGATGGAAAGTTACAAGTATACAGTGTACTACAGGAACTACTTACAGATGGTGACACTGCAACGTCCTGCATATGACTTAAAATGCCTTTTGTTTTATGCTGTATTTTCAGTTGTAGTACTCTTCCTGGGTATACAGAAACCGAATCACAATGTACACTACAACTGATGCTTCAGGGGATTACTAGAGATCGTGATTCCACCTGGAGTTGGCATCATAATTTACTGCATTGGTCAAACACAAGACTCCGCTGGAAATTCTTTCCGAAGTACATTTAACAGTTTCATGTTGGTCCAGGCTGTATTATAACCTAATTTCTGGTTGAAAATAATGGTCCAGGCTGTATTACAACAGAATTACTGCTTGAAAATAAAACGTCTTGCGACTGACTACAGCAGTATTACAATGATATTCTTTAATGTGTTTGTAGCGGAATCGCGATCTCCAATAGACCCTGCTTCAGAATTAAAATATCAGCTGCACTAAATACAGTAGTATTCAATAATAATTATGGTTACACATGTTGCCATGCACAGTGGGTGTACTGAAAGCTCATTAAAAAAAAAAAAAAATAACCATCTTCACTTTATAAAAAAAAAAAAATCATCACACTAACCTACCCTACAATGAATTTGGAGTTAACTGGAGATCATGAGTCCACTGTAACAACATTCCTCCGCACATTTTAATATTTCAGTAATCAATCGTAAGACTTATTAATTTCAAGTCAACTGGAGATTGTAATTCCACTATAGGTACATTCCAGTGTGCTGACTAAAACTGTGGTTGATAATTGCAAGACCGTAATTTCAAACAGTACTGAGGTTGTAATACACTTTGGACCACTATAATGATCACAGGTTGATTACAACACAACACTACTTGTCATTCCAGTCTACAGTGGATAACGTAATTACTGCTTGAAAATAACCTGGACCACAAGAACGTTTACAACACACAACTACATGTGATTCTGGCCTACAGTGTATAACAACATAATTACTGCTTGAAAATAAGTCTTGCGAATGCAGTATTAGTTTGCAGAGAGGAATGACGTTACCACAAAATCACTATCTCCAGTTACCCACATTTTCATGCAGTAACCAGCACGACACGCTTTCTTTTATGACAGTAATTAATTTGCAACCCAGAGAGTATTACAACAAAGTGGTACATTTTCTAAATGACTATCACAGAATTACAATGAAACCAGTTTGTGTGGAGGAGTGTAGTTTCAGTGCAAAAGAACATTTTTCTCATTAGTGTAGGTTGGACCAAAATTATCAACAACCACTTTCATCATCTCACCTGAATTTGTTGACTATGTTATAATGTGGTTTGAAGAAATGAGATAAAAGAAGGGATTGGGTTCTTGTAATACAGTAAATCTTCTTGTATAGCACAAGACCACTTCGCGCTGAGACAGTAACTTATGATGTGGTAGCAAACTTATCACTGAGAGGCACTTGGATACCTTTGTACTAGACTAAATGTAACTATCTCCATAAATCGAAATATTCCAGCTACTCTTAAGTAATTGAAAGCAGCAAATACTTCATGCAGCACCTCCATGTTTACAACAACACCACTGTTAGGACACAGAAAACTAACTTAGTAACAAGTAATAGATGTCACAAAATAGATTTTATGGATTGGGAGAAAATTCCTTTTAATACTTAGTGATGACGTCAAAAATTTTTGGCGAAAGAATTCCAAAATCTTTTAGAATGTTCATGAACTATGACCGCAAATGTTAAAATATTTAAACAAATAATGCACTATTCGACTCCTCCCGAAATAAGTAATAAAGCATGAACGAATGTACTATGACTGTACATCTAGTGGTGTACTTATTATTTTGTTATGCAACTGTTTATCTGTAATTTGACAACTTTCCACATCCCACAGAGCCAGTCTCTTATATTGGGATCAATGGAAAAAGAATGTATTGTATTGTATTGTATTGAACCCACGTTACACTGTGTCAGTAGAGAAAAAAAACGATATTGTTCGTAAGCTGCCACTTAATAAGTAGTTTGTGTGCAATCAATAACTCAAACCAGCACTTAAAAAATGAAATGAAGGTTAGGTTGCGGAACTGTCTGCGCAATTTTAATGTATGCGGCTAAAACTAAATTGAATTGACGATCTTAAGCTTTTACGTTGTAATTAGTATATTACAGCCTTTTACAATCAAAAAGAAAAAAACTTAAAAAAATATCGCTAGCTATAAAACATAATTTCATCATTTATTGCATCTATTTCAAGCAAGAATAATAAACTCCCATAATCTAAATATCAGATTGGAGCATTGAAATGATTATACTTTACGATTAAACTTACACAGTGCACATTTTCCTTTGGAAAATATCATTATTACCCATTACATATAATGAAGACAGAAGAAAAGTAAATTTAATAAAGCATTGCACATTATACTTATTTTCAGATACAATTTTTTCCATCATCCCGGAAATATATTCGTTCAACTTTTATCATGAGTCATTATAAGTTCTTCAAATTCCAAATTGTTTAAGCCGCAACTCCTACTTCCAACGTAGGTAAAAAGACTACAAGGTATTAGCAAGAATTATGAATCAAGATTAAACAAAGGATCTAATTATTCTTTTAGTAGAAATCAAATTTTAGACAGAATTTCCAAACAAGTATTGTTCCAACATTTAATAACATCGTTCAAAATTAATTAAAAAAAAAAACAAATATTGATACGCCTAGCAAACTACTAGTTTCTACACCAGTGCGCAACTCGTGAGAAAAATTGTGCAGTATATTTTAAACATGACAAGAAACATGCAATTTTTATACTGAAATATTTGTAAAGGAACAAAATCGTATTTTTTTTTTCTCGAATTTCCCAGAAGCTGAGTTTGTCCGACATGCCGGATGTTTACACTACGCTAGTTGTTTCCATTTAAATCGTGTTATTAATATAATTTTTTCTATAACAA
This sequence comes from Vandiemenella viatica, assembly GCA_031002005.1. Lineage (NCBI taxonomy): Eukaryota > Metazoa > Arthropoda > Insecta > Orthoptera > Morabidae > Vandiemenella > Vandiemenella viatica. Next base: position 225,160,455 of record JARYHS010013630.1, read on the forward strand.
ATAAAAACTTTCAACGTTTACAATTTTTTTAAAAAAAATCACTGTAACGTATACTATTTTTTAGATTGGATAAAATACCGAATTGTTTTCTATTCACCGTAACTTAATTTATGTACTTCTATTGACTTTACTACCTTCTAGAACATTCGAGAGAATTCTTGTTTCCGTTGTATAGAATGTTCCAGAGGTACTTCAAAGTCTATATAAGCAATCGCAGACTGTTCCGGAAGCACATTTGCTGACAGATCTCGGAGCGTTACGTTTACGTGGTCTCGTGCAGCACTACACTCTATTCTTCCAAGGTTAGTGTTTTGTGTGTTAATTGTCTATACATCTGCTGTTGGTATTAGTTACTTCTCATTTGGTACTTTTATGCGCTTTTAATTTCTGGGAATGCCTAAACTTTGAAATCTGGTTTGTTTCAGATGCCGGAGGACGTGCAAATGCAGGATGCCGGCGACGTTGAGACCTTTGCCTTTCAGGCGGAGATTGCTCAACTTATGTCGCTTATCATTAACACTTTTTACTCCAACAAAGAAATCTTCCTTCGTGAATTAATTTCAAATTCTTCTGATGTAAGTATGTTATTCATTGTTGTTAATTTCATGTTGGATTTTAATCAATACTTCAGGAAAGTCTTGATTGTACGAACGTTTATTGTTCCAGGCTTTGGATAAAATCCGCTATGAGTCGTTAACTGATCCTTCAAAATTGGATTCTGGGAAAGACTTGCTTATTAAGATCGTCCCAAACAGAGCCGACCGGACGCTAACCATCATTGATACGTAAGTATAGAGATTTAGCCTACAGTTTATGCATTTCTCTACGACAACGGCATGTTTGAATGAATTGTTCTTGGGGTCTGGAATTTGGTACAGTTCCTTTTGTTGGTAGGCCTATGTGTAGGATACCTTTCCTCTTAAGGTTAAACCAATTGCAGGAATGCTCCACATTGTAAAAGCAATACACCTTTAATATGAACAGCAATTGGACTATGACTCCCTTAATGATTGTGTAATCAGATTTTGGTAATGGCTAAATATGAAAGAGCTGACTAATTGTTACTGGTTTGAAATTTGCTATGCATTTCTCTTGAGAAAGTGTACATGAAAGCAACATGAAACATACCTTAGATGTGGTGCAACAAGATGGATATAGAAAAAACATTTTTTCAATTTTAAAAATCAGCTATTTTGAAATTGTACTTGCTAAAGGTAGTATTTGCAATCCACAGCAACAAATCTTAAATTATAGTTCTTTATTTTGTAACAAAGAATGTAGTTTTCATTTTGGTCCAGAATGGATTACAACCATGCCAGTAAATTGCAGTCCTAAAGTCAGAAGACCTTATTTCCTATTCTGGTCTGTTGCATAAAAATTTGTCAGATTTTACATTGATTTGTATAGGAGTAAATACTCTTTGAATAACTTGAATGGAAATAACTGGTTTTACTGATGAAATTGGCTGTTTAGTAACTATCGTGTGGCACCAATTTAAAGCAAGTTTTGTGTTGCTTTCATATGTACTTTTCTTTTCTAGAGGAATGGGGAACTGCACCACTTTCGGTACCTGCCAGAAACTGGTACTAACTGGTTAAAATTTACATCAGTTGCTTCGTAAACATGTCCTCTTCACATTTTGCGATCATATGTTGCCGAAAAGTTGCCAATGAACAGCAGTTACATGCCACCAACGTTGAAAAAATCACTCTTAAAATGTTGATTTAATCCTTTGCATGAAATGTTTTCATGCCTTTTCAGCTCTACTCCTTTGTAAAAAAAAATTGCACAAAATTGACAAACTCTCAATATTTATCAGAGTTGTAATACGGTGATGACCGCCATCTTACATAGCAATAAACAACCACAGAGATGATAGATTGCTTCCTTTGTAAATAAATACGCCATTGTATGTCGTATAGCCAAAATTCGTGATTTTTTTTATTTATAATTGGTAATAGCCCAGACACTGGGACTCGTCAAGGAATGCTAGTTTTGTCTTGAAAACTGTTGTACATGTTAGTTGGATGAAATTATTTAATATATGTTGCTCTTGGAGCTGTAAAATATATCAATTCTCAGAAAATTTACTCAAAGTGCCGTACCGTTAAGCCGCGCGCGACTGGTAAAGGCAGACGATTTATAATAACGCAAATGTTCCTGCTTCACCTCTGTTCAGGCGGCGCTAATAATTCTGCTCAAAATCACGGTAGCTCAATTTTTTTAAAAAATTCATTAAGCTAGAACGGACAGCTTCTATGAACATTATGGTCCAGGCTGCATTGAATGTATACACAAGCGCTGCTAATTATTCTGCTCGAAAGTCGTGGTAGCTCAAAATTTTTAAATAAATTTTAATTTTTGGATCAGCCTGTCTTTCAACATATCCAAAACCACTGCTAATGCTGCTTGAAGATAAAGAAAAATTAAATCTTTAACAAATTCAACAGAGTTCTGGTACAGGCTGCATTTCAACCTCAGATTAAAATCATTCATAAATATCAAATTCCTTCAACCCTATGTTAAAACACGAATACTGCCGCTCTTTCATCATAAACACAACTTACGTTAATATTACCACAACCTACTTTCATAAATGCCATGTGCTAGTATTGTCTCTGGCATGTGTATACGTAATTATGGAGTCTATCTTGCTTACAATTGAAAATTGTGAAAATATTTTTTTTTTTTTTTTTTATGCGTGTGGAAATTCTTCCATGAATACATTTTTAATGGCTGTGACAGCAACATATTCTTAATATCGTTCCAAGAACGTCTGCATGATTGTTATACATCGTTATAGTATATCTCCCAGTCACACGCTGTATAATGTAACGTCACTTTTTGAGTTAAGTTTGTAAGGTATGTATAAGTTTTACAGCTCTAAGAGCAACATATATTAAATAATCACTCAAGGAACTTGTGTAACAGTTTTCAGACCAAAAAGACAGTTCCTTGATGAGTCCCAGTTATTGCGCTCTTGCCGTATTTCAACCTAACCTGGATTTTTATGACAAAACTAAACTGTTCAGGTTGAAATGATCCCTGTACCGATAATTTTAAGTTATTTTAGCAGTGCTGAAAGCTTTTTAGCAGTTGCTCAGCCTTTCGTATTTCGGCATTGTAAATTAAATTTCTAGCGACTTTTCCGTAATGTATGATTGCAAAACGTGAAGAGGACATGTTGACTGATGTAAATTTCAACAGGTTAGTACCAGTTTCTGGCAGGTACCGAAAGTGGTGCAGCACAAACTCTTCTTACCTATTTATTATTTTACCACTGCCTAGGTTTACTTTATTTTATTTGAAGAATTTGTATACAATCACTTTTGGCACTGATGGTAGCTGTTTTTGGACAACTGTATTTGTGATCGATGCAGTGGGATGGAATTTTTATTCAGTAGTGGTAGGAAAGAATTGGGTAGGATTTCTATTGAAAAATCGTGTGAGGATTAGTTTCTCAGGTTGCCTCCAGGTGGTACTGCTAGAAAACTACAGTGGTACTTTTAGATTGCCGGCATGTGATCAGTTTGCTAAAATAAGTAATGAACCATTGTGTGAGGAGAATGAACTCTGGACCAAATTATAATTGGACTGTAAAGACTGGTTGTGTGGGTGGCACTATAAATTGCCCAATCTGCCTATGTTGCTGTAGCCCAGGCTTCATATATACCATGAATGGAAAATATTAAGTTTACCATTCCAGGCATCAGATCATTTCACTAGGTTAGTGTTTTTTAATTCTTGTGAGATTAATTTTGAACTGTCCTGTGTAGATAATTAACAGCACAACCTATACGTGAATGCCAATATAAAACTCCCAATGTTTTACTGTAGTTGTGGTCCATGTTTTATACCATATATCGAAAGAAAAAAATTAATACACTTTTCCATTCCCGGTGTCTGACAAGTTCACAAGGATGCAAATGTAAGGTTTCTTAGGCATAACACATAGTGTTGACACTGCAAACACTTCCATGTTTTATCTAAGGGGGCAATACCGCTGCCTCGTGACTTGTTAATGTCATCATGACGTCACGTTCACTTGTTCACAATAATTTAAAGCTGTACAATATCAACATAAACTGATATACTGAAGGTGGGTCAGATGCAGGCGGCCACTGGTATGTGGCCGCAGATGTCCGATAACACATCAAAACTGAACATCTGGTTGTGTTATCGGGCAACTGCGGCCACTTACCAGCGACTGCCTGCATCTGACCCACCTTCGGCATATCAGTTTATGTTGATATTGTACAGCTTTAAATTATTGTGAACAAGCGAATGTGACGACATGTTAAGTCGTGAGGCAGCAAGCGGTATTGCCTGTTAGATAAAACCCGCACTTTCCAGTTGTGTTATTGATGCTGGTGGTGCTGCAGTTCAATGACTGATTCTTATGCAATTTGACTAAAAAAAAATCTATTTGAATTTTACATATATCGCCAAGTTTTCAGGGATTGTGCATAAACTATGGGGCTCGGTCTATGGAGGGGAGGGGTTGGCTGGAAAGCTATGGACTATGTGGGTGGGGGGTTGTCAGAGGCAGGCCACGTGGCTTTTCTCATTTGTCACAGTTAAAATGAGATACTAAACACACAAGCATGTAAATATTTCAGTCCTCTAATTATCCCCATATGTAATTTAAGACATTCTGACAAGAGTACTGTACAAAATTCCTTCTGGAATAAATATGGAAAGATGGTATGGGGGGGGGGGGGGGGGTAGAGACTAAAGCCACGTTGGGCTTATGTGGGGGCAGCGGGGGTTCAAAGGAGGCCAAAATGGAACTGTGGTTTGTGCATACTCCCTTATCCAAATTTCTGGTTATTTTCGAGTTGGGGATAACCGCTGCCTCGCGACTGTTAACGTGTCATCGTGATGTCACGTTCACATAGTACAATTTTTGTGGCTATTGTGCCCTCCCTACGCTCGGTCACAATAATTTAAAGCTGTACATTATCAACATAAACTGATGTCCCGAAGGTGCATCAGATGCAGGCGGCCGCTGGTAAGTGGCCGCAGATGTCTGATAACACACTTCCCGCGCAGTCCCGTTAGTGACATATTTTTATACGCGATTGACTGTACATGAACATCATGTGTCCATGTCATGTGTCCATGACGTCAGGTTCAGTTGCCAGGCGGCCGGAATCGCCAAGTCGAAAATAACCAAATTTCCTTGAACCTTTTAGTGATGGTTTTTCTGCTTGTCCAGGGCCTTAACACCATATATGAGACTATTTAAGAGAACTGAGAGGTTAAACTGCTACACTTCTATTTGTGTAGTTACATAAGAATCTTCAAATTTTGGCAGTACAACCGAAGAATCCTGATGCTATGTTTGGCATAACCGTGATTGGAAATTGCGTATTTAAAAAGTATATATGTAGGAATGTGACAAATTTCCAGAGAATATTGAAATTCCTTAATCAGTTCTTTAATCATTGGTTGGGTTTTAAATAGTAGGCATATGGTTAATGAAACCTCTGGGGTGGCAAGAGGAGAAATGTGTAATATTTGTATTGACACTTTAGGCTGAAGGATGGAGATCGGAATTGGGAGTTGGTTTACTAATAGTTGTGGGAATGTTTAATCTTTGCATTGAGCAAAGTAAAATAACAGTAAATGGCCTTTTATATCGTATACCTTTAAGACTGGTAGGCTGGTTCCCAATCTATGGAGTTAATGGATGCTGCTACCTCCTTGGAACTGTGCAAATGAGATTCTTGCAATTGTATTGCAGATCCTAAGTATCCTTCTTGCCTCAACCTGTTAAAACTACCACCTGTGGACCTGCCCTATTGTAATTCTAAAATTTTCCTCTACTATATTACCTTCAGACAACTTTTCCTTCCCTTCTCCGACCACCATTTCAAAGTTGCATGGATGTCTTGCATTATAGTGTCCCAATTGCTACTTGTAGTTGTCGTAAAAAAAAAAACTTGCATTGGGGTTATGCAACATTTCTATATGAACTTTATTTTGCTGGTTGGTACCTTTACGGATGCTTGCATAGGTTCTTTATACGGTCACCAATCCCTCGTAATTACCTCAAGAGATAAAGGTTTATGGATTAATACAGTTCTTGCATAAACAAAGTTTATATTCTTCAGATTGCAGGTTGACGTCAATCGTACTCTCTGATTGGCAATCTTTCAGAAAATTACCCCAAAATTCGAAAGATCATCCTATGGCAACAGTTCACTGTCCTGACCATTAATGTTTTTAACAACTTGAAATTTTCTAAGCTCCCAGTTTCACCACTACTAAAAATCTTCCAAGTTCACTGCCCTTCGTATAGCTGTTCTCGCCTCAATCGCCCACTTGAAAAACTGTTTGAAAAGTATCCTCTACTGCCTGCGCTGGTCTGGTTTTGAACACTAATTTTACTCGGATTTTCCCGAAATTTTACTATGTTTAGTTTATTCTGAATCTTTTAATATATTTTTTTTTTTTAATTATTAGATATTGTGCTAACCTTGATTCAGACTAGATACCAGATTCCCAAGAAGGAAATGTGCTATCAGTCTGAAATTTACTATACATGTTCCTAAGGATACATTTCAAAATTGTATGTGAACCCATCAAACTTGTGAAAAATATGTAGCATTGTTTGAAATGTGGGTAGTTTAAGTTATCGGGCAGTAAATGTTATTACTGCACAAGTTATTGCATGTTATTTATTCCATGTTTCTTACCGTTAATTCTTGATCCAGGCTGCTGTTGAAACAAGCTTCGCTGTTATGTTGGTCTGTGCTTAAGTCTGAAAAAATCTGTAAATAGTTCTAAACGAAGAGATTCAATTTGCAGCCATTCCTTATAATAATTATATCTAAGACCAACGCCCATTACCTATTCTAAATGGGTTATGGTTAATTTCCTTATTTGGAAGATTGCTGGTTTGGTAATGATAATTTAATCTCGTTATTTCACGTGCCGTCTAATCTCAATGATGTTTACAATTCATCTGTTTGGAACAATGGCCAGTGAATTTTCAATAGGAATTCAAAGCACATTTATTAAATTTTCATGGAAATTTTAGTCTTTTTTAAAACTTTTAATTATTGTTGTATTCAATAAAGTTTTATTTCCTTTTTTGTATATCAGTTCCATTACGTTTAAACCTAACCACAACCACTATTAGCAAAAATTAAATGTTCTGTATAAAACATTGGTTATGTTAGTGCTATAGAAGGTAGGCTGTTGTGCAACAAATCTTGGGATTGAAATCTGTCAGCTATACACAGAGAAATAGTAAATGTTGCTGATTTTCTATTATGTGCAGCTTGCATGTGGAAAGCAGTTTTTATCCAACAATGAAGACTTGGGGTAAAACTTGAATTTATTATGTAACATGTAAGCATCTATCCATATTTCAAACAACTTAATACATTTTTCATGTTTTGATGTCTTCATGTACATTTCTATGAAATGTCTTAAGGAACATGTAGTAAATTTCGGAGTAGCACATTCCTTCTTGGAGTTAATTTCTTGAGGTTATTTATTGAATTGAGTGAAACTAATAGTGGCAAATGATCTTTGCATTTAGAAGCGATAATCAAAAATCTGAGAGATTGAGGCTTAGCAAAGGAATAGATAGCATTTAGCTTCTATTTTTGTGGTTCTAAATTTGCTTAACAGAAAATTGCTCTTGCATTTGCTTCATCTAACTGTAGTCCTTTTTTTATGTTGCAGGGGTATTGGCATGACCAAGGCTGATTTGGTAAACAACCTGGGAACAATTGCCAAGTCTGGTACGAAGGCATTCATGGAAGCATTGCAAGCTGGTGCTGATATTTCAATGATTGGTCAGTTTGGTGTAGGGTTTTATTCAGCTTACCTTGTTGCTGATAAGGTGACTGTGGCATCTAAGCACAATGATGATGAGCAATATTTGTGGGAATCTTCTGCTGGTGGATCTTTCACTATTCGACCTGACCCTGGTGAGCCCTTGGGCAGAGGAACAAAAATAACTCTGCACATTAAGGAAGATCAAACTGAATTCTTGGAAGAAAGAAAAATTAAAGAAATAGTAAAAAAGCATTCCCAATTCATTGGATATCCTATAAAGTTACTGGTAGAGAAAGAAAGAGATAAGGAATTAAGTGAGGAGGAAGAAGAGGAAAAGAAAGAAGGTGCAGAGGAAGGAGATGCTGAATCAAAACCAAAGATTGAAGATGTTGGTGAAGAAGATGAGGATGAGAGTGGTGATAAGAAAAAGAAGAAGAAGAAAACTATTAAAGAGAAATATCTTGAAGATGAGGAGTTGAACAAAACTAAGCCCATCTGGACAAGGAATCCAGATGACATATCACAGGAAGAATATGGTGAATTCTACAAATCTCTTACAAATGACTGGGAGGATCATTTGGCAGTCAAACACTTCTCTGTGGAGGGACAGCTAGAGTTTAGAGCACTTCTTTTTGTACCTCGCCGAGCACCCTTTGATTTGTTTGAGAACAAGAAGCGGAAGAATAATATCAAGCTTTATGTACGAAGGGTATTCATTATGGACAACTGTGAGGACCTTATTCCTGAATACCTGAATTTCATTAAGGGTGTTGTTGACAGTGAGGATCTACCCTTAAATATTTCCAGAGAAATGTTGCAGCAGAACAAGATTCTTAAAGTTATTAGGAAAAATCTAGTCAAGAAATGCCTTGAACTGTTTGAAGAATTGACAGAAGATGCTGATACTTACAAGAAATTTTATGAACAGTTCAGCAAGAATCTCAAGCTTGGCATTCATGAAGATAGCACTAACAGAAAGAAGTTGTCGGACCTTCTCAGGTATCATACCTCTGCCTCTGGAGATGAAGTTTGTTCATTGAAGGATTATGTTGCTCGTATGAAAGAGAATCAGAAGCACATTTATTACATCACTGGAGAAAATAAAGATCAGGTTGCAAATTCGTCATTTGTAGAGAGGGTGAAAAAACGAGGCTTTGAGGTTATTTACATGACTGAGCCTATAGACGAATATGTTGTGCAGCAGATGAAAGAATATGATGGAAAGCAATTGGTTTCTGTAACAAAGGAAGGTCTTGAATTGCCAGAAGATGAAGAGGAGAAGAAAAAACGTGAAGAAGATAAGGTTAAGTTTGAAAACTTGTGTAAAGTTATGAAGGACATTCTTGACAAAAAAGTTGAAAAGGTAGTCGTTAGTAACAGGTTAGTAGAGTCTCCATGCTGCATTGTTACCTCACAGTATGGCTGGACTGCTAACATGGAACGTATAATGAAAGCTCAGGCTTTGAGGGATACATCTACTATGGGATATATGGCTGCAAAGAAGCATCTGGAAATTAACCCTGATCATCCTGTCATGGAGACATTAAGGCAGAAGGCTGAAGCAGACAAGCATGACAAAGCTGTGAAGGATCTTGTTATGCTATTGTACGAGACTGCGCTGCTTTCTTCTGGTTTCACATTGGAGGAACCACAGGTTCATGCATCCCGAATTTACCGCATGATCAAGTTGGGTTTGGGTATTGATGAGGAAGAACCACAGGTTGCTGAAGATGAAAAAGCAGATGCTGAAATGCCCCCACTTGAAGGTGATGGTGAGGATGCTTCTCGAATGGAGGAAGTTGATTAATTTATTATGTCAGTTAAATGTTGAAGACTGAATTTGTTCATTCCTCATTCTGTGAATGTATGCTGTAGCTATATATTCCATCGACCTGTTGATGGTATGATTTATTTAAATTGTATGTGTAGTGTACAAATTTTTCTTTTTGTATAATAAAGAATGTTTTGTTTTTTAAAAAATTGATATTTTTTTTTAATGCCTAAATGACCGAGTTGTATGCTGGTGAGAGTTTATTTAGTGTTTTAATGGTGGGATATCTAGACAAAGCTTTATTTTTAATACAGAACTTTGGTGAAGTGCTGGGAATTTCTTCTCTATTTTTAATTGTTAGGTAACATTGGAGAGTGAAGTGTGCATAATTAATACTATAAGGTAGGTGCAAATTAGTGAAGTTGCAGTATTTGAAGAAAATTTCTTTGCCATAGAAGTTTGCTTTTAAACTGCTGAGGGCAAGAATTTGGTTGAAGGTAGTCAATGCTGAATTCTTAAAAGAACATTGTTGCACAGCTCTGTGGTGTTAGTATTTATAAATTTATCTTCTAAAAAGTATTTCCAAAATTCAGAAGTTTTTTGGCAGTAGCTAAACAAAAGTGAGGTGAGCAGAAAGTGGTAGTTTATTATATGAGACCATATTAACTTAGCTTTTTTGCAGTGTATCAATTAACTTAATTGATTTGTAATTGTGCTGTGGATTAATAAGTGTTCATTCTTTTCAAAGGGCAGTCTGTCTAACCATTGTGGTAAAACTTGCACCTTTTAACTTCTCTAAACTGATGTGCTGTGAAGCTAATTTATCTCTTATAAGAGTGCCAAAATAGTTTTCACTCTCCAACAAAACTATTTGCTATGTTAATAAACAAATGCAGTGAAGGTAAAGCTAATTCTGAAAGTCTTAAGTGCTTTAATGTACAAAACTGCTGTACATGAGCACTACATCCTAGTGACTTATTTTTCATGTGTGACCATGCAGTTTTACAAAATAAAAATTCTGTCTTTAAACAGCTTTATTTGTTCTATTCATTGAGGTATGTTAAATGGTGTAGCAATACAATAAGCTATGTCTTAAGAAGTGAGGATTCTTTGGGCATTCTTAGGTTATTCCCCCCCCCCCCTATTGCTTGCTTAAATCTAAAGATCATATCAAACAAAAGTAGGACCTTTCAACACCTGATACCTTCAGGTAATGGTTGAAAGTGGAAACTGTTCAGTCTCTCCACCTGTTCTATCAGCTGTTGAGGTATCTGCTACTGGACAGGGTATGGAATCTGATCATTAATTTTTGCAGGAATTTGGATTGGGACCAATACAGCAGGAACTTGACACCAATACAATTCATAATTTTAAAACTAACAGTTGAACAGAAGCTTAGCAGAAAACTGTTGAAACCATATAGTAGTTGTTAATATTAATCTTGAAACCTAGTTTGTTGTTGCAAGTAAGTATCACCACATTACACACCTGAGTGACTACCATTTGTTTGCACTAAGTTACTAGTCAATGTTGCAAGCACTCTTCAATAAACAGAGCTAGTGATACAGCATGTTAGTGGAGACTGTATTTAATAGCAGTAAAAATTTTGTATAGCAATGAAATGAATTCTTCACAGGAGTTAAGTGGGATAGCTGAACTGTGGATTCAGTTCATTGATACAGCATTTTTATTGCTATGAGTAGTTTATATTTTTTTTTTTTTTTTTTTTTTTTTGCACTGTTCTACATATATGGTTCCTTTAACAATTTCATTGTATCCTTGTTTGCTATTAGTCATTCCATGAAAGTTTGTTTTCCACTTTTTCTGTTTTAAATGTGTAGATTTTCTTAGATTTGCTGCTTCAGTTATATTCCAATATGATAAAGAACCATAATTTCATGTTGCCGGCCCAAGTATTTTGCTAAAAACAATTAAATATGTCCAGTAAATCTGAAATTGTACTGTCATGAAAATAAGCTGTAGGTTTTATAACGGAGCCTAATGAACAAACTGTTTCAACATTTGGGATTTTAGATGAAATATTCATGCTTTATGTATAAAAATTTGATAGAGTATATTATCCAGTAATTTTCCTAAATATTGTCCTATTCCATGACTCCCATACTAATAAATTTGATCATGGCCATCTGTCCTATCATGTACTGTTCCTAATGCTACTGATGTTAATCTAGGCTTCAACATTAACATATTCAAAGCAATCTTACAAAACTCCAGTTTATCCCATCAAGTTGTTTCACATTAATTTCAACAAATTTAGCTGCCCACCTTGTCATAACCATGTATTGGATACCCATAATGTGGATCTTGTAATACTGTTAATGTAGTCTGGTCAATCTTTTGTAGGTCGGTTCTCTTTTTGCATTTAATCCTACACCAACCACTTCTCTAAGGTATCCTGCTCAGTTATTTATCAAATGGTGTGCCAAGATATCTGTCCAGCCAGTAAATATAGTGTGTTATGCATCTTACTGCCACATAGAGCTGAAAAACTTCTAACATCACATGCTCAGTGAAGTTCCTCTGAAATATAATTGTATTGAGAAGTGGGCATTTATCTTATTAATAAAGTTCTGGTGAGGGGTAGGAAGTTTCCTTTTCACAGAAGGTGAGTAGTATAGTACAAAAAAACTTGGGAGCCCCTTATAGCATTGGCTGGAATGTATTCTAAGTGGGATACTATGTGCAGTGTCAGTTTACATAGAAATTAAGGAATCGTGAAGCAGTTGTGGGTAATAGATGATTTTTTTAAAAAAATGGCATGAAGGCTCATTGTGTGGGTATCAAAAGGAGTGGCAGGCAAATGGAAGAAGGAATGTTTACTTCAAAAGGTGGGGTTGGAAATGCTTAGTTATAAGAAGAGCGTGATATAACCAAGTAACAGGAAACAGCAAAACCAGGAATTGTGAGGAGAGGAAACTAAACATGAAAGAAAATTGGGGAGGAAACAAATTTTGAAAACTGAAGGAAAAATGAGAACTACAAAATTGTTGCTGGGGATGGAATTTTAGAAGGTATTGAGAATGTGGAAATATTTTAGCCAATAGTTTGATTAGGCTGTTTGCACACTTTATGCAGTGTGCTTCTGGTAATACCATACAAGTAATTCAGCATAGTCAGAAAAGAACCCTTGGGTATCTGAAATTGTTCCTAAGGCTATAACAAGGAAGCATACTTAAGCTGTAAGATATTGCCACACCAGCATTAAAGGTAGTTGGGTGAGGGCAAAGACTGGCCCATAAATTGCCAACAGGGGCCCCACAAAGTCTAAATGTGGGCCTGAAGGCACACATTTTAATATTTCTGGGAAGTTTCAGCTAATGGAGGGAGTTGAAGTTGGAAGCATTCAAGGACATAGTAAAAACAAGTGAAATATTTATCCAAAAACAAAATAGAAGCACAGAACCTACATCCTGTAATAGGGAGCTGGGGAATTTCGAGATTAGTTAAAACTTTTAGCCAATTAAGATGCGGGAAGGCAGCAAGGAATACTTGAAACAAACAAGGAATTTATAACAAAGAAGGTGGCTAACAATGGGTTTATGATGAATATAGATGCAGGAAGAGCACTGATGGATACACCTATAAATATCTATGGTCTATAAGAAAACAGGGAAAGGGTGTGAAACAATTATAGACTCGGATGGTGAAGTTACTGAGGATTTAATAAAGACGGATATTAACTGGTTATTTAAATTCAGTCTAGATACTTCCTGCTTACCTGATGACTGGAAAGATGTGGTAAGTACTAGTCAATTAAGGAGTGACAAATGGGACTGAAAATTTACAGGTCAATCAGTGGTAGGTAAAATAATGGAGAGATTGGTATGCAACCACATCAACCATTACTTAAGGCAGGATATTTGTGCAAATTTCGATTGGCTTATATGCAAGATATTTCTGATGAAATAGACAAGAGGCCAAATTGATAGTGCAGCACTTGATCTTTCAAAATGTTTTGACAGAATGAGCCATAAAATGTTGCTAAAGAAGGTATACACTATTGGTCTGGATGAAAAACTTATGTTCAGAATAAAATTATTTTTAAAAATTGAGAGCATATAGTTAGGATAGAAACAAAAACAATCATAAGATGTGGAAGTCAAAATGGGGAGTACTACAAAGTAGCATATTGGAACCATTGATTGTTATTCATAACTAGCTGGTGACCACGACATTGTTTGTAAAGCATTTTGATTGACAGCTACCACCTTGCAACCACCATAGTGCACGGTGGGAGACTGGAGGCTAATACCATACACAGTGATCTATGCAGGGTTCTTATTTGGCTGAAAAGTGAAATAGAGGGACACACCTGGTCGAAATTTGAAAGTGTCTCAGGTTGACCAATTTCAAATCTAAAAAAAAAAAAAAAAAGAAAATAAATAATAATAATAATTTAATAATTTAGTTGCGATGGAGCCAGTGCTGAATTTCCCATTATGCTGTATAGGCTCCTTCCTAGGGGCGTCAAAACTTAACTCGTCATTTCTCAGCTTATAATGAATTAAATTCTTTGAAATTTTTAAGGAATTTGCATTGAACTATGCCAAAACCGAGCTAGAAAAAAGGCGTATTGCATATCGCAACTTCCAAGAAAAAATTTCGTTTTTGACTAGAATGGGTGAATTTTCAACACAAAATGCCACAATAAAAGCTCTATCTCTCGTGCAACATTATTCTAATGATTAAGGGGATGATTTGGTTCAGGAGTGTATACATTTTCACAGTCACGTTTCATCTAATAAGAATGCAGAGAAACCTCAGTCAAATTCGTTACTTGATCTCTCCAGATTTTTGAGGAAGCAATCTTTGTGTAACATTTTCCCGAACTTGGATATAGCCCTCCACATAGCACTTCAGCCACAAATTGTTCTGGAGAAAGGAGCTTTTCCTGCTTAAAACGAGTGAAGAATTACCAGAGGTTATCATTATTTCAAGGAAAACTAAACTCATTGGCTCTTTTATATATAGAAGCAGAGATAATGAACACCATAAACTATGATGATCTTACAGATGACTTCGCCAATCAAAAATCGCGTATAAAACTATAATTATGTATAACATTTTTTATTTTCTTGTTTCATAATAAACATTCATTTTTCTTGTTTCTATTTTATGACTAAATCTAAATATTTTCAAGTAACGAAGTCACTCTTAATCTATTCTATTCACATATACATATAATCGTTTGCTACCTAATAAAGGTAATACAAATTAGTGATTACTATAAGTATGAAGGAGAGAAGGACGGCACAAAATCAACAGCCTACACTAAAAAAAGTTTAAATCCCGCCCTGGATGGAGCACATGCTTCAGTGGAAATTCACTTAGTTGTCTAATTACCCTTTATATTTTTTAATTATTTTGTATATTCCTCTCCCATCTACTTTTGTGATTTAAAAATTTTAAATTTCTTCAGCATTTTTGGTAAATTATTCATCACTTCATTTGAAAATTTGTTCCAGTCCCTGACCCACAAAAGAAAATTTTCCCACTCCCTCATGCCAGCTTGTGGTCATGGTCATCCTTCCCCTTCCATGCATTAGTCTTAATTCATCAACCAATATGCAATACAATACGTTCATTTTCCATTGGTCCCAATATAAGAGACTGGCTTTGTGGGATGTGGAAAGTTGTCAATTTACAGGGAAAAAAAAAACAATTGCATAACAAAATAATACATACACCAGAAGATGTACAGTCATATCATACATAGTACATTAATTATGTTGACTACATTTACACAAACTATTGACAGTTTATTATTTAGAAATAAATTCTTCGACAGAGTAGGAGTTGTCAATTAACAATTCTACACTACCATATTCAAAAAATTGTCTGACCAAAGTTTTGTAACCCAAGTATCTAACTTCTGTGGCACATCCTCTCACCACCTTTCCCAGTAAATGTAGAATTTTGTAACATTTTCTCACCACCTGCCCAATGTGCTCAGTCCAATTCACTTTATTATCAAGCATTATGATAAGATATTTACACTTAAAACCTTCAACAAGCAATTACCCAACCCATAATCATAATTAACCTTTAGTTTTTTTATCTGTCTGTCTAATTAGCTGACTCTTCTTGGCATTTATCTTCATTCCATGCTGACCTACCCATTTAGATATTCTATCCAGGTCACCCTGCATCTGTTCAGTCTTCTCAAGTTTTGATCCTATTATATACCATTATGTGATCTGCAAACAACCTAAATTCTGACTGTAATCCATCAACACAGCCATTCTTTAGAATAATGAACAACAAAAATCCCAAAACACTACCAATATACTACTCCCATATTTACTTCCACCTCTATATGATATGATGTATTTCCTGGCTTTTAAGAATTCCTCTACCCAGCAAGTAACTTTTTCATCCAATCCAATAGTTTTCAGTTTATTTAAAACCATTTTATGACTCACTCTGCCAAATGCCTTAGAAAGGTGCTACACTATCAACTTGGCCTCCCTTGTCCAATTCAACTGAAAAATCTTGCATATAGCCCACCATGTGAGATTCACATGAATATCCTTACCTAAAGCCAATCTGCTAACCAGTTTCTTTTCTCACAGACATTTTTGATTAAGCTGCATATCAATCTCTCCATCATTGTGCCTGTCACTAATGTCAAAGTAATCAGCCTGTAATTTTCAACCCTCTTTGTTCCACCCTCTCCTTTTATGGGTACTACAGGGTGCGGCAGCATAATTTCCTTTTTTAAAAATACGCGCCATTCAGTCAATTGATATCGTAGCGCAGTGCTAGTGGTCTCATTCGAGAGGTGTGACTATAAAGTTTTGTCCCGACACTGTTCAGTCGCCATCATGCGTTGGAACAGTGAGGAACGTGTGTTTGCCGTTGAGGCCTACTTTTCGAACGGATGTTCAGTGACCGCAACCCAGCGCGCTTTTCGGAATCGCTTTAATTTAGCCCTGTTGGTCCCAGTGTCAGACCAGAAATCAATTGTTACGTGGGTCACTACGTTCAGACAAACTGCAAGTGCGACAAGACGAAGAACTGGAGGCCCACGGCCCATTAGATCACCTGAGAACATTGAGGCAGTGAGAGCTTCAATGTTGCGATCACCACGACATTCTGCGCGCAAACATTCGTCTGCCCTTGGAATTTCCAATCGTTCTGTGAGGAGAATTCTTCATGATAATCTTTATTTCCATCCATACAAGATGGCGATTGTGCAGGAACTTTCTGAACGTGACTTCAATTCTCGGAGGAACACGTGTGAGGTTCTTCTGGCAGATGTTCCTGAGGACGCTATTGTTTTTTTAGTGATGAAACCCATTTTCATTTGTGTGGATCCGTCAACTAACAAAACATGCGCTACTGGGCTGACACCACTCCTCGACAATTGTGTCAAAGGCCTTTGCATTCACCTAAAGTCACAGTGTGGCGTATAATTTCCTCAGGTGGAATTATTGGTCCCTGGTTCTTTGAGGAAAATGAAGTCACAGTGATAGCGAATTCGGACCAGTATGTAATCATGTTACAGGAATTTTCTCCCACGGCTAGATGAGTTAGACTTACGGGACACTTGGTTCCAACAAAACGGTGCAACGGCACACACTTCAAGAGCACCAATGACTGTTTTGAGGGAACACTTCCCAAAGCGCCTCATCTCAGTTAGGGGCGATTTGGAGTGGCCGGCCCGCTCTTCCGATTTAACCCTTTGTGATTTTTTTCTATGCGTTTTTTTTAAATCCCGTGTTTATGTGCATGGTCCAAGGGCTCTACAAGATTTGAAGACAAACATTCAGGAAGAAATTGCCAACATAATGCCTGCTATGCTGGCGGGAGTCATGACAAACACCAGAAATCGGTTTACTCAGTTTGTGCAGAATGGGGGATGACACCTACCTGATTTGCTGTTCAAAACTAAGTAAAACAAAACTTTATGTATGTGCCTACATTATAAAAAACAAATAAAAATGTTCTGATTCATACAATGGATTTTATTAAGTTTTGAAAAAAGGAAGTTATGCTGCCGCACCCTGAACTATCGATCTTTTCCAATCCTCTGGAAAGCAGCAACACTACAATTAAATAAAATTGTATCCTACAATCTTTAGTTCATCTTTGGTGATATTATCTACACCAGCCCTTCCCCCCCTTTTTTTTTGGCTTTGAGTACCTTCCTAATTTCCTGAGAATCTATTTCAAATTTTGTAGTCTCCTCATTTATATGGGGAGACTCTCTGATTTATTCTTTCCCATCACATGATGATAGTCCCTAGCTCAATATCTCTGCCATTTTAAAATACTTCAACTCCATTCTTGTCTACAATTGTCTGAATACCTTCTCATCCTTACCAGTTTTTGAATATAATCATAGAAATTTCTAGATGCATCGTTCAGTGATCCCCCTGCACCAATAATATTCCTCATAAACCCATCCTTTCCTTCTATCTTATTAACTGCTCATTTAGTTGTTTAAAGTATTCCCTTCTGCCTTTCAGTCTTTTAACTCTGTTTTGTTCCCATCTCTTTAACCTTCTCACCTCCCTATTCTAATATGTAGTTTGTTGTGACCCGAGCAGAGTGCCGCCACAGAAATCAGGGCTCGCCTCAATTGAATCACTCCCAGAGTCTCCATCACCCTTTCCAATAAATTAATGGAGCATTTTCAGACTTCTTATCACTGACTCAGTGTGTACTTCCAAATTAAGATCCCTACTCGAATTAATGCCCATATATTTACACTTAACTCAATAATATTATATTTAGTTGCTTATAAAGATGACTGAAGAATTAGATTTAAATCCCTCTGGTGGTATATTTGGGAACAGAAATATCTAAAAAACCTCAAAAAATGGACTGCCAAAGATTGTTTATAGAAAATTACCATACATATTTGTCCTATTCCTTTTAGTGCTTCCCTAGCATCATTAAAGAGCTAAGTGCATCAGTATTATAATTATCATTTCATTACTGCTGCAATCACTAGTTTCACTACCACTAGAACCATTTTCAAGCTCCATTCATTATACCATTAATAATAACTTAAAACACTTTCTATATTACTCCTCTTTATCACCATGAAATCTTTTTGCTATCATGAGAAAACTGAATTAATACAAATGAATTAATTTTCTCTATAAATAGCTTTTATAAGGTCAGAATAGGGAAATTACAAACATGTGTTTGCAATTAATTTCAGAATACACTGCAAATGCCATCTAGAACCCTGCAGTTAGTCAGTCTTCATCCATCTACGTACATTTGTCGGGGGGGAAACAACTAAGAGGCCTAAGATTTTCATACAAATTGTAGGTTAAAAAAAAAAAAATCACGATTACTCAAGGGTTTAAGGTATTCAACAATCTGTTAACTACCCACCTAATAATAATCAAAAGAAACCTTAATTTCCTTTTATGTGTACCTGATTAGCTGACTCTTCTTGATTTAATGTTGTTATCACATTGTGCTTTCGAAAGCTAGAATATCCGCTGTGTACCCCCGCAGTTGTACAGTCATCATTTATTTTGATTTCAATGCACATTTTCTTTTCATTTGCAAACAAACTTGCTTCTGATTGTAAACAATTAATGCAACCATTCATTAGAATAATTAATAGCATAGCTTTCAATACAATAACCTCTGGCACTCCTATTTTCACTTCCAGCTTTTGATACTTCATTTCCTACCCTAACTATTTATTCTCAACCTTTTAAGAATTTCTCTTCCCAGTAAGTTACTTTATCATCCACTCCAAAGGGTTTTCCCTTAACTAAAACCATTTTATGGCTCACTCCAGGGGGAGGGGGGCTAGGGAGCTCAAGCCCCTCCCAAAAAGTATCTAGGGTCCACCCCCAACATCTTAAATTTGGAAACCTTTTTTTTTTAATCTCTCCTGATCTGAGACTATAAAGACTACCTTTGCCCGACTCAAGCCCCCCCCTCCCACCCCACCCCCAAAGCAAAGTCCACCCAAGCCCCGTCCCTAACCAAAATCTGCTCAAACCCCTCCCAAACCAAATTCCTGGATCCGCTCCTGGCTCACTCTATCAAAAAAGTTGGAATAGTCTTGAGCTACACTATTAACTTGACCCCCCTTGTCAATTTCATAAAATTCGTAAAGTTAGGGTTACTTTCAATAAAATGAACAATCTTTTTGAAAGTAATAATTTATCAATTACCATGAAGATGAGACTACCCCTACACTGCTATGTGTTCTCTGTCCTGTATGGTGTTGAAATGTGGACATTAACAGAAACTATCAGTAAAAGGTTAGAAGCTTTCGAAATGTGGCTGTATTTAAGAATGTTGAGGATAACATGTACAGACCACACCACAAATACTAAAATGCTCGGCTAAAAGAATATGGTAATATTGACCACTATAAAAATAGCGAAGCTGCAGTACCTTGGCCACATCATGAGAAACAATAGCCATTACGAATTCCTGCAGTCTGTTCTCTAGAGTAAATATCAGGAAAGAGAAGTACTAGTAGGAGAAGAACTTCCTGGCTTTAAAAAAATTTAGAGTATAGATCTCCAAGACAACTGTGGAGCTAAACAAGCATCAACCAGCAGAGACATAGGGGGCAGATGAAGAAGAGAATGTTCTCAGGATCAGTTTCAAAAACTTTTATTCTGTTCATTTGTATTTGTGTGGACAAACTCTCACTCCTGAATCATAGTTCTGGATGGTTTCAACAAATCAGTTGCGCTTATCAAATCTTTCATATCTATAAGTGTCTGGAGACCTTTATTTCCCCCTCAGTTTTCTGACATAACCATTGAAAATTCTAGATGTATCATTCAGTGGTCCCCCTACACTAATAATATTCTTCATAAACCTATCTTAAGCTCCCCTCTTTGCTGCTATTAATTCCTTCTTAGTTATTTCAAGTGTTTCCTATTGTTTTGCTCTATTGTGTTCTCTTCTTACTATCCTATTTAACTTCCTAACATCCCTATTATAATTCATAGGTTCCATACTATTCTTTATTTTTTGTTTTCTTCCATTCTTGTCATCTCCTTGAACTATTCCCATTTCAATGTACTAGTGTCTTTATTATTACTAATTTTTAATTGTAATGGAACTAACACACTGGTGGCAATTCTCCCAGGCATCCATGTACCCCTTTTTTATATACATAGTTCTTTTTTTAAATCTTTTATAATTGGAATTTTAAATTCCTCCCCTATTTATTATTATGATATACAAATTTTAATTCTAAATTCCTTAAACGTTTTTGGAAAATTATTCATCACTACACTTGGTAATTTTGTTCCAATCCCTCACACCCTTACCAACAAAAGAAAATTTTCCCACCCCCTTATGCATGGAATTGAGCGCAAGTTTGTGGTCATGGTCGTCTTTCCCCTTCCATGCACTATTCCTAATTCCAAGCTCCATCACCACATATGCCTTGTACATTCCCAGCACTCTCTTCACCCTCCTCTCTCCAATGAGTCCCAACCCAGCTCCGTTATCATATCAGTTACTGACTAGGTCCTGCGATAATTTCCACAAACCTAGCTGCTCATTTCTGCACACTTTCCAACTCCTTTGTTGCATACACTGTACCTTCCTCTGAAATCTCTCTTCAGTTTTGAAATATGTGGCTTTTTATAACTGTGCCCATAGCCACCATCAATTTTCGCTCCTGTTTTACTGAATCCTCTAACTCCCATCAGAACTGCTTCATGGTCACTTATTCCTTCAGCTAATTGAGAAACCAAAAGAGTATCATCAAGTTTTATAAGGGATATATTCAATATGTTGGGTACCTTTGTGCTCTGCTCTATCATTTGTTTGAAGTCTCCTACCCTTACTAAGGAATTGCAAATTTCTGTTCCCTTGTGTTAACAATCTTAAATCCTTTCCAATTGATAGCTGGTAAACATAATCCCCATTAATAACCATTCCTTACTCACCTCTAAACTCTGAATATTTATTTAGTTTCTCTCCAAGAGCCTCCTATTTATCATTCATTCTCCCTCTGTGATAGGCAGCTAGCACCCTAATTTCCCCCCCTCCCCTTATTGCTCCAGAAATCCAGTGTGATGCACCTGGGCACACTGAGCCTCATCAGCAGGTATGTAATTCATATGAATGTCCTTGTAATTTTGCCAATTTGCATACCAGTTTCTCTCCCCACAGACATTTGTGATATGTGTGCATGTTAATATCTCCATATATTAACCTAACACTGATATCAAATTCTTCAGCTTGAAATCTTCAGTAATATTTGCTCCCTCTGCTTTGCGGAGCATTACCCTAATTGCAAATTCATCAGTCTCTTAACTGGCTTGATGCAATCCTTCATCCTTTCCTATCTTGCACTAACCCTTTCATCTCAACATACCATTTACAACCTACATCCTCAATTATCTGCTTCATCTACCTCTGCAGCTCATATTTCCTTAGGCTGTAACAAGTTTATCTTTTTAAATTCATTAAGTGTTGTAACATAGCAATTCCTAAAAACAAATAAAATAATATGTTTATACAGAAACATAATTTTGCAGATAATGCGGTAATATTGGGAAAATAATCAACAAAAAGAAAAAGAATAGCAGGTGTAATAGAGATTATTTGCTTTGATTAAAATATTGGAAAAATGGTATCTCTGGGGAAAAAAGGAAGTGAAGTGATTTTTGGTAGAAATGGTGAGCAAGTGAAACTTATGATAACTGAGCAGAGGAGTGAGAGATTTTGGAATAATAGTTGCAGAGAGAAGATTGAATTGATAGAGCTTGTGTAGAAAGGGAAATGGCTAATCTTTTGGATCAAACTTTGTTCAAATGTATTCTACACAAGGTCAAAAGTTGTTATTGGTATAAGAGGAACTGTGATGAGAACAAATAAGAAGGAAATAAGTGGCAATACATACAATGTTTATTCTTTAATTAAATCTTTTATTTACATTACAACAAGCTACAGTGTCCAAGTTTCACTGGCAATATACTATTATTTAGATGGTATGTTGAGACTAGCTATATGCCAATGGAATGGGATGTGTGCCATAGTAACACAGGTTATAAATGAGAAGGTATAAATAGTGACTTTGACCTGCTGGAAACTTGAATGATTCTGATTTTCAATCCCACCAGGAATGTCTGAAATGAAAGAAAGTGAGGCTGTTCATGTGAATAAAATTTCCTGGGCTATGTGCAAGCTATTTCAAATGAAATTGACAAAGGACGCATAGTTGATGATTTGGCACTGAATATATATACAAAGAATTTGACAGAGTGAACTACAGAATTCTTATGAGCGAGCTCCATGTGATCACTTTGCATTTAAATTACAAATAAATATAATTAATAGTTATTTTTTTTTGCTATAAAATTAATTTAAAAAATTACAGAACATTTTAATACTGTAAGTGTTAGTGAAGGTTTTATTCACACAAAACCTGTTAACTTTGATTTAGTAGTATGTACTGTGCTCTGTGTTGTGTTTAAATTTCTAAGTGTTAGCCTAAATCTGAGGTTATTGTTAGAGTGCTTAAAATTTGATTTAAGTCCTGATATTCATATTATTATTATTACCCTTTTTGATAGGCATATTAAGTGTATTTAATTATTGAGTTGAACAGTACCCAGCATAAATTTACTTGTTTTGTTGAGTTAATTTATCTACATTCTTGTAAGGTTAGACTGAAAAATTTTTCTCTCATGTTCTGTACTTTGTTTTGTTAACTGATTTTATTAATTACTTGTAATCATGAGTGGACAGTGTGATAAATTGCCATACATTAATGAAGGTGGGAATTTTGTGTGATGTGTGTGAGAAATGGTTTCATTGGGGTAATTGCAATGGCATAGAAAATGTGAAAATTGAGGAGGCTTTCCCATGATGACGTAGAGATTGTGTTAAAAAATATGAAGATATTAGAACGGGTAAGGAATCTGCCCTCGAGGCAGAACTAATAGATGTTAGGAAAGAGTTGGATAGGCTGTGGTGGGATGGAAACAGAAATAATTGGGAACTGGCAATGGGGTAAAGGGCAACAGAATAATGTGGGCATCTGATTCTGTTTGTGTGAAAAATAGGTTTGACCTGTTGCCAGAGTTAGACGGAGATGAGCCTTCTGAGGATGTAAGGAAAAAGCAGCAGACTTATAGAAAAAAAAATGTTTTGGTAGGTAAGTGTTAGGGAAAAAGAAACTCATGCTGCTAGGTAGTATTCATGGAAGAAGTGTGGGTCCATAGGTGCAGGAAAAGTTAGAATCAGATTTCCAGGTAAAGATTTTTTTTTTTTTTTTTTTTTAATCAAGTGCTGGAAGGTATAGGTTCTTACTTCTTCTTCTTTTGATTTTGGCCTACTTTAGACCACAAGAAGCAAGTGATTTACCTTTTCTTCTCCTAAAATAATTTTTTCATTCTTTCACTGAGGTTCCTCCTAATTTCTTCAAACCTAGTGATCTTGGACTTTGTATGTTGTTTCTGGAACCCTTTGGATTTTGGTCAAGAAAAAAATGTTCTTTATGTAAGGATTTTACAGATCAAAATCATGTAGTGATAATGGGAGGAGCAGGAAATAGTTCAGACAAGGATAATAATTATAGTATTAGAGGTGATCTGGAGAAGAAAGCAAAAGCAACATGCTACTGACTCTCAGATCAGTATGATAGAGTTCTGAGATTCTATAATTGTCCACGGATGGACTCTACTGTGAGGTGAGTGAATTGTAACTGGAAAGGCTTCTTATGTGTGACGTTGGCTCTAGCATGGGCTTGGTGCCTGTGGATGCTATTGATAGGTAGGGTTTAATGTGCATGACCTGCACCTCATTAGTAGAGGGAAGGGAGTTATTTCAGATTTGATAGCCAGATATTTAACTGGAGTCACTTCCTCTTGTGAAAGGATTCTTGCAGTTAATGGTGCTAGAGCAGCCCCTTTTTTAGATTAGGATCAAGTATCAAGTAGAAGTTTTAACAAGGACAAATGGACAATGGACAAATCATGATTTTAAATTATTGGTTAACATGTATGAGTTAAATGCTATTAATAGAATTGATGTTTTATGGTTGTCTGAACACCAAATAACTTTAGGAATAGGAATGTCAAACACAGTTGACTTTAATATACTTTGATGATATAAATATTAACAAGTATTGTCTTGATCAACATTTTGAAATCTGTGTTACACTGCTTACTTTCAATAATGAAAATTTCATAATAGTAATCATATACAGGGCATCCTCTGGAAACTTTGCTCTTTTCTGAATCAATTTGAACTGTTATCAACATTTTTAGGCAGGGAAGTAGCTAACATAGGGTTGTATGGTGATTTTAATTATATTAAAAATAAAAAACCCTTACCCTGTGAAGTCATGTGGAAGCATTAGTCAGCTCATACAATGTAACCATGGAGTTACCTTTTCCATTACAAAAATCAATAATATTTACTGAGCAACAGACAATGTTTTCCTAGATACCTCAAAGTTCAGTTATACAATCAAGTTATTTATTATTGGACTTTCATATCATTATGCCCAGTTAATAATCAATACTTCAATAGGAACTCGCTCCAAGAGTAATGCTTTCAATGTTCAGTAAGTAATAAATAATTAATCAGTTTGTTATTTTAGAAATTGCCTAATTACCACAAACTGGAAACATGTTTTCAGTGCAGAAGGTACGAACAAAAAATACATTTGTAGTAGCATTGTTACTTTGAAAGTTCCTTTTCTATGTGAGACGGTAACATGCTTCTCAGTATGAACAAAAACTATGGATAACAGTGTGTGTTAGAACATCATGCATCTGTAAAAGGAAGTTACATATTTAACTGTTGCCAATAAATTTAACTACCAGTAGCTTAGTGACATACAGTATGGACTTCATCAATACAGTCTTCCTAGAAAAATTTGACACTATGTTTTTAAATTTAGCTACTCCAGAAGAAATAAGTAAAGTTGCCATGTCTTTTAACAGAACATACTTGAGTGGTTATGACGGGATTTCCTGCACATTAATTAAACTGTGTTCCACTTAATTAAGTAATATACTATGCTAACTGTTTAGTTTATCTTTAGTTCAGAGTACCTTTCCAGAAAGGCTCAAATGTGCTGTAGTTAAACCGCTCTATAAAAAATGGGGATAAGTCAATTGTATTGAACTACCATCCTATTTCATTATTAACATCCTTCTCCAAAGTTTTTGAAAAGACAATGAACAATAGAGTTTACCAACAACTTAATAAAAATATTCTAACTAAATAGCACTTCAGTTTTTAAAAGGGCCATTCAACAAAACAAGCTATATTTGCATTCACTGATAATATTTAAAAGAAATATATGATAAATTAATAGCTGTGGATTATCAAAAGAACTTCTTGCAGAGAGCTGTTAAAAAAAGTGAGTGATTTTAACATTGGAGTCTGAGCATGTATACAAATTGATGACCTTGGTAGTCACGAATTATACTCTATTTGAAACCTATAGTAAAGTACACAATTATGGCACTGGAAGTAAAATTGATTTTCACAAGGCTTACAAGTTGTTGTCATTTGTTAAAAAAAGGATCTGATATTCAGGATACATATCTTCAATAAGATCCCAATACATCTTAAATGTATAGCAGGTGATAAGATTAAATACAAGAATTTTTTCTTAATTGACAATGCTTTCTACATCCTGAAATAATTTGCTTCTAAGCAGGGGCGTAGCTACTATGGGGCTAGGCAGTGCAGTGCAACGGGGCCCCTACGTTGAGGGGGCCCCCCAAGCATACCTCTGGGGGCCCCAAAGCACCTCTGCAGGGGCCCCATGGGCAGTTGAGAGGGCCCCACACGAGCCTTCACAGCAAACTGGCAACCTTTTTTTTTTTGGCTCTACCATCGTCTAAGGGGCCCCTTACCCCTCACTAAGGGCCCTCACCGCTCAGGGGGCCCCCAAACAATGGTCAGAGGGCCCCCTAAGCACAACTCAAGGGCCTCCATCCACAGCTCAGGGGGTCCCTAGCAGCAACACAAAGCAAAAAAAAGTTCGTCCATCTGGCCTGAGGGCCCAAAATAAATTTTTTGCACTGGGGACCTTGTTGGCCTAACTACGCCACTGCTTCTAAGGAAACTACATAACTTATTGCCAGTAGTTTGCATAAATGAAGTTGATGTAATTAATAATGTATACATTACGCTGCGACAGTAGGCTACATCTTATGATGATTTATCTATTTTGTTATACAAACTGCAACTGTAAATTTACTACTTTCCACATCCCACAGAATATATTGGGGTCTATGGAAAATGAACGAATTGTATTGTAATTGTATAAGGTTAAAATGTGTGATGAACCATAATTTGTGTTCATATGTCAGGGAATTTTTAAGAAATAGGAAGCAAATGAACAATGATAGGAAATACAGAAGAGGTGGAAGTAGGAACACGAATATCACATGTTTTAATGAATTATTACATTGTTGATTAACAGTGAAATAAGGGTTTATTTCCAAATGACAGTGTATAGTATGATTTAAGTGAGAGGGTTGTAGTACTACTAGTAGTAGTAGTATTTTATCTGTCCACTAAATCATATACATGTACATTATACATAATGATATTATATAAGTCAATTATAAATTAAGATATTTACATTAAATTATTTCAGTTAGTACATTTCAAATATTCTTCTATAGAGTAAAAGGAGTTGTGTTGAAAATATAACATCAACAATTTCTCAAAATGTCCCCTTTTTGATGTTGCTTGTTTATTATTATTTAATTTATTGAAAAGCTTAATCCCTATGTGAAATGTTCCATTTTGATACATTTTTGTTTTTGTATGCATAATATGCATATCTAATTGTTTCCTTGTGAAATATTCATGCAGTGGCGGATCTAGGATTTTTCCGAACCGGGGCAAAAACTTCATGATTTTAATTTAATTTAATTGCAATGGAGCACAGGCTCCGATGGCAATTTCCCTACACACCCATCTTCCCCGTATCCTGCACCTACCTACATTTGCCCTCTACAAATTTTATCTTTAAATTCTTTCAAAGTTTTCGGTAAATTATTCATCATTTCTCTTGGTAACTCATTCCAATCCCTGACACCCTTACCTAAAAAGAGAATCTTCCCACACCCTTGTGCCTGAAATCGAGTGCCAACTTGTGGTCATGGTCATCTTTTCGCTTCCATGCACTACTTTTCATACCTATTGCAATATCTTTCCATGCCTCATCGCCAGTATATGCCCTGTACATTCCCATGACCCTCCTCATCCTCCTCCTGTCTTGCAATGAATCCCATTCCAGCTCCTTTATCATATCCGTCACTGATTGCATTCTGCGATAATTTCTAGAAACAAATCTAGCAGCTCTTTTTTGCACCCTCTCCAACTCCTGATGGCGCCCCCCTCCCCCTAATGAAAACACCACACTCAGTTGGATACTATTAAACAAACGTGATAAAAAGACAAAAGACATTTTATTGCTTGCATTATATATAATACACATAATCATAATACGTAAGCACGAGCCAGACCGTACTCACAATTGCAGTCCTTAGGCCCTAGCAAAATTTCTACATCTACATCTACATATATACTCTGCAAATATCAAAACTGTGGGTGGCAGAGGGCGCTCAGCACCAAACCTAATCTCTTTGTTGTGCATTCCAATCCCTAATGGTACGAGGAAAAAAGGAATTCATATAAGAATCAGTGCGGCACCTTATTTCTCTAATTTTATCTTTCCTGTCATGCCGACCCAAAGTGGACGAAGTATTTCACTACACTCGTAAGTGAAAGTGGGAGTACGCATGTTTACCAATAAGTTTATTCGACACGTGCGTCGTCTATCTACCAGAGACTCCCAACCTAGTCTACTAATCAGTTCTGTAACTCTTTCATAAGGACTGTAGCAAGCGGTCACGAATCGAGCGGCTCTTCTCTGTACTTTCTCTGTACTCTCAATCAGCCCCTTACGAAACGGATCCCAAATGGCACAACAATAGTCCAAATGTGGACGCACAAGAGATTTGTACGCTATCTCCTTTGTTTGTTCATTACAATTTTTCAAAATTCGACCTAGGAACCGCAGCCTATAATTAGCTCTACCTACCAACGTATTAATATGTAAGTCCCATTTCATGTTCCTTTTTGCACTAAATGTTCCTATAACTTCACTCGTCGAGCTTTCATTTCCGCGAAACAGTCTATAACTTCATCAAAATTCGCCTCATAAGCTGTTCTATTTTCAATTGATAAGATCGTGAGGTTAGAAAGACGTTCCTGGCTCATTGTTGATCGCAGGTAGGTTTTTATCAGGAGGGGCCCGATTTGCATGCGCAGACCGCGCTCAAATTTCTGGCTCTGCGCATGACGTCACCACAGGAGCACTATGTGTGTCGGAGCATTTGAGTATACGGGCGCGTAGTGTATTTCGATTGTGATTTTGCTTATAACTTGGTTAAAACTTACAGCAGAAAAACTAAAGGTACTGGATCACGTATCATACCTTTCCAAAGGACCTACAGCTCAGGAAAATATGGGTTCAAAAGTGTTATCGCAAGGATGATTTCAGTACAGCAACAGCAAATGTAAATATCTTGGAATTACTTTTGATAACAAACTTAACTGGGCAGGACACATAGGACAGGGGGTAGGAAAAGGTTTCAAAGTTCTGCACTTGTTGGAGAGAGTGATGAGGGGATGTACGAGAGAAGTCAAGGAATTGGGTTACAAAACTTTGGTCAGACCATTGCTCGAATATGGTAGTGTAGTATGGGACCCTCATTTTATATATCAAATACAGGAGTTGGAGAGGGTGCAAAAAAGGGCTGCTAGATTTGTTTCTGGAAATTATCGCAGAATGCAATCAGTGATGGATATGATAAAGGAGCTGGAATGGGATTCATTGCAAGACAGGAGGAGGATGAGGAGGGTCATGGGAGTGTACAGGGCATATACTGGCGATGAGGCATGGAAAGATATTGCAATAGGTATGAAAAGTAGAGCATGGAAGGGAAAAGATGACCATGACCACAAGCTGTCACTCGATTTCAGGCACAAGGGTGTGGGAAGATTCTCTTTTTTAGGTAAGGGTGTCAGGGATTGGAATGAGTTACCAAGAGAAATGATGAATAATTTACTGAAAACTTTGAAAGAATTTAAAGATAAAATTTGTAGAGGGCAAATGTAGGTAGGTGCAGGATAGGGGGAAGATGGGTGTGTAGGGAAATTACCACCGGAGCCTGTGCTCCATTGCAACTAAATTAAATTAAACGCAATTGATTTCTGTCAAGAACTTGCCGTGTTTAAACAACAAGTTCCATTTTTAATTGGAATCGATGAAACAACTAGTCCATTCCAATTGTTGCAACACGTGTGTAAAAATGACTTGCAGGAAGCCTTTCCTAATATTTGTATAGCTCTCTGCATGTTACCAACGACGTCCGCAAGCTACGAGCGATGTTTTAGTAAACTAAAAATCATAAAAACCAAGGTAATTCTACTAAAGGTAGGGCCCGAAGCGAAACAAGCGGCGATTGGCTGTTGAAATGACGTCACTGCAGGAGCAAACACATGCAATGGATACAAGTGGTCCCGAAGATTTACTTACCGCCCCTTGAGGTATGCTTGGTGGGGGCCCCCTAAGCGTGAGGGCCCCGGTGCACTGCACCGCCTAGCCCCATAGTAGCTACGGCCCTGCTAACAATGACGGAATGAATTCCATTCCGTGGATAGAGCTTTGTTTTAAGGCCGCTCTGTCACAGAACAATGAATTTTCCGTCGTTTCAAGTTGCCGCCGCGGTCAGTATACCACGGCGCTTTACCGAAAAAAAAGGGTTGACATAACATGAATATTTCGCCCTGGCGCTTATAAAAAAATGCCACCAACACCTGATTTTGGCGCCCCCCTGAAGTTGTCGCCCGGGGCAAGAGCCCCGGTTTGACACCCCCTAAATCCGGCACTGTATTCATGTACCTCATTATTTGTGTTTAGAGCTGACTCTTTATCTACGACATTACCTGATTTAGTGAGACCTATACAGGATATCTTGTTGTGTAAATTAATAAATGAATATAAATGACAGCACACTGAGAAAATATTAATTAATTTAATTTCATTGCCATCTAATGCATGCATTGGTGAAAGTTTCCCAAGTCAATTATTTACCCCAATCTTTTTTCCTTCCTAACTTGTGCACTTTGACTGTAAATTCTCGAACCATCTACAAATTTACAAATTTTAATAGCAAATTCTTTTAGATATTAAAATAAATTATTCATCACTTCATTTGGTAATTTATTACAGATCCTGACTCCCTTACCAACAAAAGAAAATTTCCCACTTTTTTATGCCTGAAATGAAGTGCCCTCTTGTGCGCATGGTCATCCCTTCCCTTCCATGCACTACTTCTAGTTCTTTTCTAGCCTCATATTCAAGTGGACGTGGAGCTGAATCCCCATCTAGCCATCCAGATTTGGGTTTTCCATTATTTCCCCAGATCACTACAGACATATGCTGGGATGGTTCCTTCAAAGACCATGGCCGAATTCCTTCCCATTCCTTCCCACCTATAATGACCTCGATGTCAATGAAGATTAAAGACATAACAAACAAAAAAAATAATAATAATCAGTCATAATTCTCCGACCAATATCTTTCCAAGCGTCTTCGCCAAAGTACTCCTTACACACTCCCACTACTCTCTTCAACCTCTTCCTGTTTTCCAGTGACAATCCAGCTCATTTGTCATATCAGTTACTGTCTGTGTACAGCAATAATTTCCATGGTAGGGGGGAGAGGAATCTAGCTGCTCTCCTTAGTTTAATTTAATTTAATTTAATTGCAATGAAGCACACACTCCAGTGGCAATTTCCCTGCACACCCATCTTCCTCCCCTTTCCTGTACCCTCCTACATTTGCCCTCTACAAATTTGAACTTCAAATTCTTTCAGCGTTTTTGGTAAATTGTTCATCATTTGGCTTGGTAACTTATTCCAGTCCCTGACACTCTTACCTAAAAAAGAAAATCTTCTTACACCATTGTGACTGAAATTGAGTGCCAGCTTGTGGTCGTGGTCATCTTTTCCCTTCCATCCATTACTTTTAATTCTTACACCAATATCTTTCCATACCTCATCAGTCATCACCAATATATGTCCTGTCTTCCAATGAATCCCATTCCAGCTCTTTTATCATATCTGTTACTAACTGTGTTCTGCGGTAATTTGCTGAAACAAATATGGCAGCTCTTTTTTGCACCCTCTCAACCCCTGTATTTGATACTCAAAATATGGGTCCCAAACAACACAATATTCAAGCTATATTTGACGAAAATTGTTTGATTCAATTCCTTCACTTCCCTAGTACATCAACTCATCTCTATCAGTAAATGAAGGATTTTGTAACCTTTTCCTACCACCTATCCAATGTGTCCGCCCAGTTGAATTTATTATGAAATTTTATGCCATGATATTTCAAACCTTCAAGAAGCAACTATGTCCCTACATTCACTGATGTACGAGTAACTGGACAGCATTTGAAATTAGATTCTGTGTTAGCAGTCATTGTTTTCAGAAAAAGTTCACCCATCCTATTACTAAAACAATCAATTTCACACAAAGGTTCAAAACCTGGGTTATTTTTCAAAATATTTGCAAACTTCACATTAACTTTACACAGGAATACCTCTGGCAATGCGGATTTTATGCATTAACTGAATAGTTTCAGTCAACATCAAACCTTGAGTTTCAAGCTTTTTTATACTCGCAAGTATGTGTGAAAAACGAATGCTAATCACAGCTATGATTTTAATACTGGAATTGTTGAATGCTTGCTTGTACTGACAAATTGTCATAGCCTCTCCACTATCAAAGTCGTAAACTACACCTTGAAATGTTCATTGTAAAACAGTACAGCTTCAACCCACGTCGCCCATGGAGTTCCGCAGGTAAAGAGACATTTAACAATTTTTTATAGCCATTATTACGAGAAAGTGCCTCAAGAAACGCTTTCTTTATTGATGAAATCAGTTTATTTACATTCCCTAAATTTGATTCATGATTGTAGTTCTCCAGCGAGTCGTCATAGACTAAGAGCTGTGCTGCCAGTAGGTTTTGCCGGCTACAACGTAAGATTTGTTAACTAGGTAGGCTACACTATCGATATATATTGTAAGTATAGCGAAAATTTGCATCATCACTAGGTTTTAGATAAAATATGCAATAGCTGGTGAAAATGGGTTTAATATACTAATGCCGGAGCATTAAATGAAATTCTGAACGTATGAACACAAATCCCAAAGATGGAAGGATTAGATTTTGCATACTACGCAGCATGGAGGAAGGAATATATGGAGACGACGCAAGGGATCTTCACCACGCACTGATGTGAAGCCGGGAAAATAAAATTGGGGTGGGGAGGTCGCCATATTGGTCGGCATTCGAAACACGGGGAATAGGCACAAAAACCTCAAGGGAATCATACGACAATCGTGGCACCGCAATTTGATGATGGATTATCATGTAACTAGACGAAATAGACCAAAAATGAAGAATATTTTTTTATATATATCCTGCTTATTTCTCGAGATATGCTGTCTCAAAAGTGAGGTGTTTTGGGTTGAAATTTGGAAGAAACATCTCCCCAAGGTCAAATTTGGTGTTGGATTCTTATGAAACACGACCAGAAAAATCAAAAATAAAGAATAAAAATTTTCGAAATCTTGCTTAGTTATCGAAATATACTGTCTCAAAAGTGAGGTGTTTTAGATTGAACTTCAGAAAAAAATTATCCCCAAAGATAAATTTGATAATAACTTATTTAACACGACGTGAGAATTTGAAAGTACACATAAACGTTTTCGATATCTCGTTATATGCTGTCTCCAAAAGCCAGAAGATTAAATGGGAGTAGTAAACATTGCGATACGCGATACACGTTGTGTCACTAACATAGTGCTTATGAAATTACTGACAACTAATAATAAATAGTTTTTCACTTCTGGTACAGGCTGCATTTCGACCTACCCACATTTCCATTAATATTGTCGCTACAATATCAAACTATGTAGAAACACCTAAACACATGAAATTCATCGCGAACTAAATTTCTGGTAACAACAACGTTGGCTTCATCACGTTTCATAGTTCGCAAAGCACAAATTATCACAATTAATTTCATCGTACAGTTTCAGTGCAAGCTGAACTGGACTAAAGCATGTAGAATACCACATTCATCATATCGCGATGTAAACTTAACCCACTTAAATTTATTTACAATAAGGCTAGGCTGTTACGTGCAAAGTAGTAACATATGCTGATTGTCTACACTACACCAACAAATATTTGAGAACGACATAATCTTGTTGAGAGCAATGAATAAATTTATAACGATAGGGCCCTAATGTTGCAGTTATCTATGAGACACTTCAAGAACAATAATTACATTGTGACTTAATTAGGAAACGTTATTCCAGGTTGTTTCCTATCTTGTTTCCTTGTGCAACCGTATGCAACACAGCTTGGCATTATAGACAACTTTTGAATATTAGAAAATGAAATATTTTCAGCAGCAGACACAGTGCAAACAGCCCAATGTTTTGGGGCTATTCCTATGGCCTCCGCGCATGCGCAGTAGGAGACGAGTTTTTGTATGAGGTTTCACCGATTTGACGTTATTTCGTATCCATATAAAAAAAAAAAACAAACAAACAAACTCGTGCCCTACTGCGCATGCGCGGCGGCCACTGGCGACCATGGGAACCCCAAAACATTGGGCTGTTTGCACTGTGTGTGCTGCTGTGAACATTTCATTTTCTAATATTTCAAAGTTTTTATAATGCCAAGTTGTGTTGCATACGGTTGCACAAACAGACAAGATAGGAAACAACCTGAAATAACGTTTCATAACTAAATCACATTGAAATTATTGTTCTTGCAATGTTTGATAGATAACTGCAAGATTAGAGCCTATCGATATAAATTTATTCATTGCTCTCAATAGGATGATATCGTTCTCAAATGTTTGTTGGTGTAGTATAGACAATCAGCATATGTTACTACTTTACATCTAAAAGGCTAGCCTTATTGTAAACAAGTGTTGAAAGTCTAATTTAAGTGGGTCAAGTTTACATCGAGATACAGTGAATGTGCATGCTTTAGTCCAGTTTCAGTTTAAACTGTGTAACGGGGCTGATTTATACCAAGAAAGCAATAACTTAATAAAATCATTTAGCATTCAAGAAAGTTTAATGTAAGATTAAAATTCCATGGAAAACATTAAATATACGTTCTTTGAATTTCCCGTGACAACTCGCTGATCATTATTAACAAATAGATGAACTCAAAACTTCTTGAAAGTCTAATTTAAGTGGGTCAAGTTTACATCGGGATACAGTGAATGTGCATGCTTTAGTCCAGTTTCAGTTTAAACTGAAAGTTTACGATGAAATTAATTGTGATAATTTGTGCTGCGTGAACTACTAAACTTGATGAAGCAAACGTTGTTGTTACCCGAAATGTAGTTCGCGATGCATTTCATGTGTTTAGATCTGTCCACATAGTTTGATTTTGTAGCGACAATATTAATGGAAAATGTGGGTAGGTTGAAATGCAGCCTGTACCAGAAGGGTACAAACTATTTATTTACTATTAGTGTTTAGTAATTTCATAAGCAACATGTTAGAGACACAACGTGTATCGCGATGTAAACTACTCCCATCTAAGCTTCTGACATTTGATGTATGGTAAGAAGATAAGTGCACTGATGTTGCTAGCAAGATACAGAGGCCATTAACAGTACAATATCTTCTGAGTAAGCCCTAAAGCTATGAGGTCTTTTGAAGGGTTCATTTTTTTTTTTTTAAGTTCTAAACTTTGACTTAACATAACATAAACTAACCACCCCAATTTGGAGACCGCATATCTGTAGAACTAACCGATATATCGAAAAAATTTATTCTTCACTTTAGATTTTTCTCGTCGTGTTACATAAGAATCTGTCATCAAATTTTTCCTTAGGGAAATTTTTCTACTGAATTTCAACCCGAAACTCCTTACTTTTGAGACAGTATATCTCGAGAACTAAGCACGATATATAAAAAAAATTATTCTTCGTCAAATTGCCATTGATGTCTTATGATTTCCTTGAGGTTTTTGTGCCTTTTACCCGTGTTTCTATGGCCAAGCAATATGGGGGCCTCTCCACCCCACTTCTCTGTACCCGATTTCACTACAGTGCGTGGTGTATGTCCCTTGCGTCGTCTCCATATATTCCTTCCTCCATGCTTCGCACTAAACACACAGTTACAATGTCTCTGACCATAACCTTTAATGAAAGCAATAAGATAACTTCACAATATTATCTATTTTGCACACTAAACTTAACTTGAAGTATTTTTTCCTTTAATTCTGGATATTCAATTCTTAAACGCCATAGATAGCCGTAACTTGAAGTATTCTTTCCTTTAATTCCGGTTATTCAATTTTTAAACACCATAGACAGCGGTCAAAAAAACAGAGATTTTCTTTAAGCACGATCTTTGGACGATTTCTCTGGCCTTCAGTATTACTCTTCTGTTTACGATACTATTATTCCAGATTCTCTTTTGATATTTGTATAAAAGGCTGAATCTGCGGAGTTAAAGTATCTGACGTTTCGAGCAAAAAGTATATCCATTCACTTGAACCATATGTGCGTTTATAACATAATCTAGCGTTGTTCAGTAATGTTTTAATGTAATTTCTTTACCAAATTAACGAAGCTTGATATACATGAATCTTTTTGGATGAATGAAAATAGTGTACGTGCAAATAAACTTCAACCGACCCGTTTCTTGGTAGGGGACGGGTGAATCTAGGTTTTCTTTGATTCCAAAAAAACTCGGCGCGAATTTTATGAAACTTTGTACAAATGTTTTTCAACGCCGGGAACTCCGAGAGTAATTAATAATTTGTCGTCTTTATGTTTGGTCATCTTTTATAAATTTCTAATAAAATATTTTAAAATTCTATTTATAATTTTTGCATTTATCATAAGCAATAACTACTTTCGGTTCTCATACTTTGCAAAAAGGACAAGGACCCTCGCGAAAATCTGCCTCTCGGAGCCTCGCAGTGGTTAAGGCCACCACTGCCCAGGGAGTATATATATTATAATATGCAGATGACGTATGTATATACGCAGTAGGGGAAACCCTGAAGGAATGTATAAACTTTCTCAGCACAATGGTGGAAAGATTAAACAAATTGCTTGAAGATTTCTCGGGCGTGCAGCCAGGTCAATTGATCGCAGATGTGCGAATTTTCGATGCCATCATCGTCAGGTAGCGACCACTGGTCGGCGTGAGGAGCGCAGTCCAGGAGGCGACTGCTGGTCTCATCATCACAGCCTAGTCACAGCTCCTTTGAGCTAGTGTGCAATGGAGTATGTTGTCCTATGACATTCCTCCAAGTCATTAGGACGTGTCAGATCTTCACAGTCGATGAGTCTTTATGTTGGCTATAGAAGTTATCTTCAGTTGATTTATTCTTCACAGGATGGATTAGGGCGCATCTTCCATCTCAGAAATGGTCCTCCAATTTTTCTGTTGTGCGCTTAGGGCTGCCGCAGCGTGTTTCGCGTGTCTTCCTTAGTAGCCAAGTGGTTGACGAGATTCTTGAGAAGATCGATGAGGGCATCAAGTCGGTCTTCTCGCTGTTCTCGTATAACTTGGCAGGTGCAGGGGTGGACGCAGTGTTTGCTGTCGGGTTTCTGTGGCTCCGTCTTCTTATGTCTTGTTGTTTCAGCTGATGTGGCCCTGATGTGTTTTCTTCTTATTTCTCGACGCTTGCTGTGGGCGTGTCCTGCTCACTTCCCAACTTGGTACGGGCTGCATATGGATCCTTGGACTCCGGTGCTGCCGATTCTTTGCGTAGTTGCTGCTTCCGCTTGTCGCAACCGCGGATGGAAGCTGCATTCTTAGATCCACAGTTGCAGCAGACTGGCTCTTCACGGGTTTTCTTGCAGTCTGACCGGTTCAGTGCAGTCCTGGTACCTGAAGCACTAGACCGGGCTGCGTGAGGGCGGCCTCACTGCGATGGTCTGCGTTGTGGCATTGCGTGGGGGCGGTTTCTCTGCAACGATCGGCGTTATAAAGCTGGTACTCGCCCATCAGGGAACATGGTGGTCTCCTCCGGGCGCGTCGATATTTATACCCTCCAACCCCGCTCTCCCACTCCCGCCACGGCGCTCCGATATTGTTGGTGGGGGTGGTGCGTTGCAGCGCGTTGAGCAGTGACCATCAGTTTGTACGCAACCTCCGTCGCGCACAGTGCCTCAGCTCTGGTATTTGCGGAGCCGCTTCAATGCTGGGTTCCAAGCTTGGCTTAGTTGGAACCCGTTGTCTTTGTTTATGAGGCTACTCCGTAGCCGGATCTCAATGGCTTCCTTATACACACAGTCCCAGAAGTGAGATGTGTTTCTCAGAATTTCGGTGTCCTCATATTTAATAGTATGCTGTGTCTCGAGACAATGTTCAGCAACTGCAGATTTTGACGGCTGCTGTTGCTCGGTGTGTCGTTTATGTTCCCTACACCGTTCTTCGATCGTGCGAATTGTCTGCCCACGTATGCTATATCGCACTTGCATGGTATGTGATATACGCCAGGTTTCCTGAAAAAAATAGAAAAATACCGCTATTCGTTACGACATCCATGGACTTATTTCAATATCGCCGATAATTATCTCCTCAAGGAAAATGTCTAGCTTCGAAGGCTCATACGAATCAAATATGATCAAAATGTATTTAATTTTGGACATACCATTTACAGAAAACACGGCACGGAACATAAGCCTTTTATCGCAAACTCTTGAGCAATATGAAAATTTATACTGATGGTTCAAAGATCAACAGTGCGGTAGGTTGTGCCTACATAGATGTGCACGACCTATACACTTCACAGCAAAGCATTAATATACACCGCCGAAATGGTTGCAATGCTCATGGGATTAGAATAGGTTAAAAGTACCAGCTCCAAAACAGTGATCATACTACCAGAATCTCAAAGTGTCATTGAATCCCTTCATCTTCTTGATAGTAA
Organism: Vandiemenella viatica; assembly: GCA_031002005.1. Classification (NCBI taxonomy): domain Eukaryota; kingdom Metazoa; phylum Arthropoda; class Insecta; order Orthoptera; family Morabidae; genus Vandiemenella; species Vandiemenella viatica. The sequence goes on from JARYHS010013630.1 coordinate 225,199,045, forward strand.
TGTGTGTAGATGTCCTTTAACAAATCAGATCCTGAAGACTCACGGAGCTAGAAGAAATAGGAATGCGGACTATTTTCATCTGGATAAAAGCGAACACGGGAATTAATGGCAACGAAAGACCGGATCAGATGGCAAAGTCGGCAACCGCCGAAGTCATAACATACACATCAGAGCGACTGACCCCTTCTCCACCCTGCGCACAAAGGCAAAACAATTGAGGGAAATATCGTGGGAAGAAACAATCAAAAGAAAAGGAATACATTACGGCTCCATATATCCGACAATCCCTAACGCGCAGTGGCACCAGATAAAATATGTATCTAGAAACACAATTGTCACAATTGGCAGACTAAAATTTAACCACGGTCTCTTCCCCAGAGACTTTTACAGCATTAATTTATTGAACACAGTTACACCTGTGATTGAATCAGCGAATGCGAATCAAACCACCATATTAGGGTCTTTGGTGGTTTTAATTAATATACTGATTAATTAAAAAGTCCACCAAAATGTTATGTTGAAGATTTGTTTATTTTCTCAAAACAAAGTCAGCGATATTCACATGAATAGATACAATACAGAGATGCACTTCTGAGCAATATCATCTTTGGTGTTTACCGTAGCAACTGCTATTCATTGAGCTCGTAATTTAAAATAGTTTCTTTTATATATATTTGAATCTTTTCCTGATCAAGCTTTCATTCGAGTTTTCTCAATTGATTTGAATTGCTACAGTTTAAATAAGGCATCCACCCGTAGTGTTCCAGAGACGTATGTCTCGGAACACTATGGCAGATAATGATGGAGCAATGACTTCAGTCAGCGTAGCATTACGACAGTATTATGAAAATGCAGCTGTTGAAGCTCTTAACAGCGAAGATCTCCATGCTGATCGATCATCACAGCAAATGAAGTTTCATCAAGAGCACTATCGCCAGCAGCAGCAGACGCTTCAGTATCAGCAACAACATCAGCCACAACCACCACAGCCGACGGGGACAACACAACATCCTGCTACGCCGGATCCATTGCCGAACCAAATGTATGTACAGCTTAATACAAGTGACAGTATGCCTCAGCCTCCCCAGTGCTTAAGTAATGCAAGTAGCTTGATATCTCCAATGGATGTTGTCAGTGAACAGAAAAGAACCGGTCAAAAACGCCGCGTGCCTTATCTCCAGATAACGGACCGCCAGAAATGAGATATGTAATAAATATACCTACACAAAACAGATTCAAATCTTACATAACGAAGAACCGATAGAAGTAATAACTGAAACGACAAATGTAGATAAAACACCACCAATTTTTCTTCATGATGTAAATAATCATCAAAGGCTCACTCGAGATCTAAAAAATTTGCTAAGTGATGACTTTTCAACAGAACTTAAAGGAAAGGTGATTAAAATTAATACTACTTCTATCCAGGATTTCAGAACTCTAACAAAACATTTTGATACCATTAAACAGAAATACCCACTTTTCGTGCCCCAGACTCCAAACAGCTATCTGTAATCGTGCGTAATTTACCATACTAACAGATAACGAAATAAAAGAAGAACTAATCAGACTTAAATTCCCAGTGAACAAAGTAACAAGACTTCTAAATAAAGATAAGAATCCTATGCCACTGTGCGCAGTTGAGCTGGAAGAAAATCGCGATTGTGCCAATATCTTCGAATTAGATAGACTGTTCCACTGCATTGTTAAAGTAGAACCACGTAGAAAGCAAAAGATATTCCTCAGTGTACAAATTGCCAATTCTATGGTCACACAAAAAACTATTGCAAACTTGATCCGCGATGTGTTCGTTGTGATGGGAAGCACCATTATTCCTCATGTAACCACCCACGTACAGCAAAACCTAAATGTGTTAATTGTGGCGGGAACATCCAGCTAACTTTAAAGGATGTAAATATTACGAAGAAGTGAAACTTAGAAGTTCCAAAAAACCTTTACATCAAAACAAACTTAGCTTCTCAGACAGACAGTTGACTGGGACACACATACCACCCAATCCGGCCTCACCGGAATTTCCGTCTTTACCAACCATAGTGCCGCCTCCACCACGCTATAAATACATAGCTAACCAAATGATACAAAACAAAGAAAAACCTAATTTACAGCATACTCCGCAAAACAATTCTCGACCCTCTTACAGTAATATATTACAAGGAAACCGTAACACATCACCTCACGACACAAACATACCACATAACGAGCACAACACTGGGCAAGGTACTGCATGGACCAGCCTAATAAATGAACTAATCTCTGGATTAATCACAGCTTTTCTCCCTATCATGTCGTCAGTAGCTAGCTTTTTCCAAAATGGCAAATAATACGGTCAATGTTTCTAAGTTAACACTCGTAAACTGGAACGCAAATGGCGTACGAAATAAGAAATCAACACTTGCCGAATTTATGAGCCGCCACGA
>JARYHS010013630.1:225202482-225276062 GCA_031002005.1 Vandiemenella viatica
CGTGAGAATTTGAAAGTACACATAAACGTTTTCGATATCTCGTTATATGCTGTCTCCAAAAGCCAGAAGATTAAATGGGAGTAGTAAACATTGCGATACGCGATACACGTTGTGTCACTAACATAGTGCTTATGAAATTACTGACAACTAATAATAAATAGTTTTTCACTTCTGGTACAGGCTGCATTTCGACCTACCCACATTTCCATTAATATTGTCGCTACAATATCAAACTATGTAGAAACACCTAAACACATGAAATTCATCGCGAACTAAATTTCTGGTAACAACAACGTTGGCTTCATCACGTTTCATAGTTCGCAAAGCACAAATTATCACAATTAATTTCATCGTACAGTTTCAGTGCAAGCTGAACTGGACTAAAGCATGTAGAATACCACATTCATCGTATCGCGATGTAAACTTAACCCACTTAAATTTATTTACAATAAGGCTAGCTGTTACGTGCAAGTAGTAACATATGCTGATTGTCTACACTACACCAACAAATATTTGAGAACGACATAATCTTGTTGAGAGCAATGAATAAATTTATAACGATAGGGCCCTAATGTTGCAGTTATCTATGAGACACTTCAAGAACAATAATTACATTGTGGACTTAATTAGGAAACGTTATTCCAGGTTGTTTCCTATCTTGTTTCCTTGTGCAACCGTATGCAACACAGCTTGGCATTATAGACAACTTTTGAATATTAGAAAATGAAATATTTTCAGCAGCAGACACAGTGCAAACAGCCCAATGTTTTGGGGCTATTCCTATGGCCTCCGCGCATGCGCAGTAGGAGACGAGTTTTTGTATGAGGTTTCACCGATTTGACGTTATTTCGTATCCATATAAAAAAAAAAAAACAAACAAACAAACTCGTGCCCTACTGCGCATGCGCGGCGGCCACTGGCGACCATGGGAACCCCAAAACATTGGGCTGTTTGCACTGTGTGTGCTGCTGTGAACATTTCATTTTCTAATATTTCAAAGTTTTTATAATGCCAAGTTGTGTTGCATACGGTTGCACAAACAGACAAGATAGGAAACAACCTGAAATAACGTTTCATAACTAAATCACATTGAAATTATTGTTCTTGCAATGTTTGATAGATAACTGCAAGATTAGAGCCTATCGATATAAATTTATTCATTGCTCTCAATAGGATGATATCGTTCTCAAATGTTTGTTGGTGTAGTATAGACAATCAGCATATGTTACTACTTTACATCTAAAAGGCTAGCCTTATTGTAAACAAGTGTTGAAAGTCTAATTTAAGTGGGTCAAGTTTACATCGAGATACAGTGAATGTGCATGCTTTAGTCAGTTTCAGTTTTAAACTGTGTAACGGGGCTGATTTATACCAAGAAAGCAATAACTTAATAAAATCATTTAGCATTCAAGAAAGTTTAATGTAAGATTAAAATTCCATGGAAAACATTAAATATACGTTCTTTGAATTTCCCGTGACAACTCGCTGATCATTATTAACAAATAGATGAACTCAAACTTCTTGAAAGTCTAATTTAAGTGGGTCAAGTTTACATCGGGATACAGTGAATGTGCATGCTTTAGTCCAGTTTCAGTTTAAACTGAAAGTTTACGATGAAATTAATTGTGATAATTTGTGCTGCGTGAACTACTAAACTTGATGAAGCAAACGTTGTTGTTACCCGAAATGTAGTTCGCGATGCATTTCATGTGTTTAGATCTGTCCACATAGTTTGATTTTGTAGCGACAATATTAATGGAAAATGTGGGTAGGTTGAAATGCAGCCTGTACCAGAAGGGTACAAACTATTTATTTACTATTAGTGTTTAGTAATTTCATAAGCAACATGTTAGAGACACAACGTGTATCGCGATGTAAACTACTCCCATCTAAGCTTCTGACATTTGATGTATGGTAAGAAGATAAGTGCACTGATGTTGCTAGCAAGATACAGAGGCCATTAACAGTACAATATCTTCTGAGTAAGCCCTAAAGCTATGAGGTCTTTTGAAGGGTTCATTTTTTTTTTTTTAAGTTCTAAACTTTGACTTAACATAACATAAACTAACCACCCCCAATTTGGAGACCGCATATCTGTAGAACTAACCGATATATCGAAAAATTTATTCTTCACTTTAGATTTTCTCGTCGTGTTACATAAGAATCTGTCATCAAATTTTCCTTAGGGAAATTTTTCTACTGAATTTCAACCCGAAACTCCTTACTTTGAGACAGTATATCTCGAGAACTAAGCACGATATATAAAAAAAATTATTCTTCGTCAAATTGCCATTGATGTCTTATGATTTCCTTGAGGTTTTTGTGCCTTTTACCCGTGTTTCTATGGCCAAGCAATATGGGGGCCTCTCCACCCACTTCTCTGTACCCGATTTCACTACAGTGCGTGGTGTATGTCCCTTGCGTCGTCTCCATATATTCCTTCCTCCATGCTTCGCACTAAACACACAGTTACAATGTCTCTGACCATAACCTTTAATGAAAGCAATAAAGATAACTTCACAATATTATCTATTTTGCACACTAAACTTAACTTGAAGTATTTTTCCTTTAATTCTGGATATTCAATTCTTAAACGCCATAGATAGCCGTAACTTGAAGTATTCTTTCCTTTAATTCCGGTTATTCAATTTTAAACACCATAGACAGCGGTCAAAAAACAGAGATTTTCTTTAAGCACGATCTTTGGACGATTTCTCTGGCCTTCAGTATTACTCTTCTGTTTACGATACTATTATTCCAGATTCTCTTTTGATATTTGTATAAAAGGCTGAATCTGCGGAGTTAAAGTATCTGACGTTTCGAGCAAAAAGTATATCCATTCACTTGAACCATATGTGCGTTTATAACATAATCTAGCGTTGTTCAGTAATGTTTTAATGTAATTTCTTTACCAAATTAACGAAGCTTGATATACATGAATCTTTTTGGATGAATGAAAATAGTGTACGTGCAAATAAACTTCAACCGACCCGTTTCTTGGTAGGGGACGGGTGAATCTAGGTTTTCTTTGATTCCAAAAAAACTCGGCGCGAATTTTATGAAACTTTGTACAAATGTTTTTCAACGCCGGGAACTCCGAGAGTAATTAATAATTTGTCGTCTTTATGTTTGGTCATCTTTTATAAATTTCTAATAAAATATTTTAAAATTCTATTTATAATTTTTGCATTTATCATAAGCAATAACTACTTTCGGTTCTCATACTTTGCAAAAAGGACAAGACCTCGCGAAAATCTGCCTCTCGGAGCCTCGCAGTGGTTAAGGCCACCACTGCCCAGGGGAGTATATATATTATAATATGCAGATGACGTATGTATATACGCAGTAGGGGAAACCCTGAAGGAATGTATAAACTTTCTCAGCACAATGGTGGAAAGATTAAACAAATTGCTTGAAGATTTCTCGGGCGTGCAGCCAGGTCAATTGATCGCAGATGTGCGAATTTTCGATGCCATCATCGTCAGGTAGCGACCACTGGTCGGCGTGAGGAGCGCAGTCCAGGAGGCGACTGCTGGTCTCATCATCACAGCCTAGTCACAGCTCCTTTGAGCTAGTGTGCAATGGAGTATGTTGTCCTATGACATTTCCTCCAAGTCATTAGGACGTGTCAGATCTTCACAGTCGATGAGTCTTTATGTTGGCTATAGAAGTTATCTTCAGTTGATTTATTCTTCACAGGATGGATTAGGGCGCATCTTCCATCTCAGAAATGGTCCTCCAATTTTTCTGTTGTGCGCTTAGGGCTGCCGCAGCGTGTTTCGCGTGTCTTCCTTAGTAGCCAAGTGGTTGACGAGATTCTTGAGAAGATCGATGAGGGCATCAAGTCGGTCTTCTCGCTGTTCTCGTATAACTTGGCAGGTGCAGGGGTGGACGCAGTGTTTGCTGTCGGGTTTCTGTGGCTCCGTCTTCTTATGTCTTGTTGTTTCAGCTGATGTGGCCCTGATGTGTTTTCTTCTTATTTCTCGACGCTGCTGTGGGCGTGTCCTGCTCACTTCCCAACTTGGTACGGGCTGCATATGGATCCTTGGACTCCGGTGCTGCCGATTCTTGCGTAGTTGCTGCTTCCGCTTGTCGCAACCGCGGATGGAAGCTGCATTCTTAGATCCACAGTTGCAGCAGACTGGCTCTTCACGGGTTTTCTTGCAGTCTGACCGGTTCAGTGCAGTCCTGGTACCTGAAGCACTAGACCGGGCTGCGTGAGGGCGGCCTCACTGCGATGGTCTGCGTTGTGGCATTGCGTGGGGGCGGTTTCTCTGCAACGATCGGCGTTATAAAGCTGGTACTCGCCTCCATCAGGGAACATGGTGGTCTCCTCCGGGCGCGTCGATATTTATACCCTCCAACCCCGCTCTCCCACTCCCGCCACGGCGCTCCGATATTGTTGGTGGGGGTGGTGCGTTGCAGCGCGTTGAGCAGTGACCATCAGTTTGTACGCAACCTCCGTCGCGCACAGTGCCTCAGCTCTGGTATTTGCGGAGCCGCTTCAATGCTGGGTTCCAAGCTTGGCTTAGTTGGAACCCGTTGTCTTTGTTTATGAGGCTACTCCGTAGCCGGATCTCAATGGCTTCCTTATACACACAGTCCCAGAAGTGAGATGTGTTTCTCAGAATTTCGGTGTCCTCATATTTAATAGTATGCTGTGTCTCGAGACAATGTTCAGCAACTGCAGATTTTGACGGCTGCTGTTGCTCGGTGTGTCGTTTATGTTCCCTACACCGTTCTTCGATCGTGTGAATTGTCTGCCCAACGTATGCTATATCGCACTTGCATGGTATGTGATATACGCCAGGTTTCCTGAAAAATAGAAAAATACCGCTATTCGTTACGACATCCATGGACTTATTTCAATTATCGCGATAATTATCTCCTCAAGGAAAATGTCTAGCTTCGAAGGCTCATACGAATCAAATATGATCAAAATGTATTTAATTTTGGACATACCATTTACAGAAAACACGGCACGGAACATAAGCCTTTTATCGCAAACTCTTGAGCAATATGAAAATTTATACTGATGGTTCAAAGATCAACAGTGCGGTAGGTTGTGCCTACATAGATGTGCACGACCTATACACTTCACAGCAAAGCATTAATATACACCGCCGAAATGGTTGCAATGCTCATGGGATTAGAATAGGTTAAAAGTACCAGCTCCAAAACAGTGATCATACTACCAGAATCTCAAAGTGTCATTGAATCCCTTCATCTTCTTGATAGTAATGTGTGTAGATGTCCTTTAACAAATCAGATCCTGAAGACTCACGGAGCTAGAAGAAATAGGAATGCGGACTATTTTCATCTGGATAAAAGCGAACACGGGAATTAATGGCAACGAAAGACCGGATCAGATGGCAAAGTCGGCAACCGCCGAAGTCATAACATACACATCAGAGCGACTGACCCCTTCTCCACCCTGCGCACAAAGGCAAAACAATTGAGGGAAATATCGTGGGAAGAAACAATCAAAAGAAAAGGAATACATTACGGCTCCATGTATCCGACAATCCCTAACGCGCAGTGGCACCAGATAAAATATGTATCTAGAAACACAATTGTCACAATTGGCAGACTAAAATTTAACCACGGTCTCTTCCCCAGAGACTTTTACAGCATTAATTTATTGAACACAGTTACACCTGTGATTGAATCAGCGAATGCGAATCAAACCACCATATTAGGGTCTTTGGTGGTTTTAATTAATATACTGATTAATTAAAAAGTCCACCAAAATGTTATGTTGAAGATTTGTTTATTTTCTCAAAACAAAGTCAGCGATATTCACATGAATAGATACAATACAGAGATGCACTTCTGAGCAATATCATCTTTGGTGTTTACCGTAGCAACTGCTATTCATTGAGCTCGTAATTTAAAATAGTTTCTTTTATATATATTTGAATCTTTTTCTGATCAAGCTTTCATTCGAATTTTCTCAATTGATTTGAATTGCTACAGTTTAAATAAGGCATCCACTCCGTAGTGTTCCAGAGACGTATGTCTCGGAACACTATGGCAGATAATGATGGAGCAATGACTTCAATCAGCGTAGCATTACTACAGTATTATGAAAATGCAGCTGTTGAAGCTCTTAACAGCGAAGATCTCCATGATGATCGATCATCACAGCAAATGAAGTTTCATCAAGAGCACTATCGCCAGCAGCAGCAGACGCTTCAGTATCAGCAACAACACCAGCCACAACCACCACAGCCGACGGGGACAACACAACATCCTGCTACGCCGGATCCATTGTCGAACCAAATGTATGTACAGCTTAATACAAGTAAGTGACAGTATGCCTCAGCCTCCCCAGTGCTTAAGTAATGCAAGTAGCTTGATATCTCCAATGGATGTTGTCAGTGAACAGAAAAGAACCGGTCAAAAACGCCCGCGTGCCTTATCTCCTGATAACGGACCGCCAGAAATGAGATATGTAATAAATATACCTACACAAAACAGATTCAAAATCTTACATAACGAAGAACCGTTAGAAGTAATAACTGAAACGACAAATGTAGATAAAACACCACCAATATTTCTTCATGATGTAAATAATCATCAAAGAAGGCTAACTCAAGATCTAAAAAATTTGCTAAGTGATGAATTTTCAACAGAACTTAAAGGAAAGGTGATTAAAATTAATACTACTTCTATCCAGCATTTCAGAACTCTAACAAAACATTTTGATACCATTAAACAGAAATACCGCACTTTTCGTGCCCCAGACTCCAAACAGCTATCTGTAATCGTGCGTAATTTACCATACTAACAGATAACGAAATAAAAGAAGAACTAATCAGACTTAAATTCCCAGTGAACAAACTAACAAGACTTCTAAATAAAGATAAGAATCCTATGCCACTGTGCGCAGTTGAGCTGGAAGAAAATCGCGATTGTGCCAATATCTTCGAATTAGATAGACTGTTCCACTGCATTGTTAAAGTAGAACCACGTAGAAAGTCAAAAAATATTCCTCAGTGTACAAATTGCCAATTGTATGGTCACACAAAAAAACTATTGCAAACTTGATCCGCGATGTGTTCGTTGTGATGGGAAGCACCATTATTCCTCATGTAACCACCCATGTACAGCAAAACCTAAATGTGTTAATTGTGGCGGGGAACATCCAGCTAACCTTAAAGGATGTAAATATTACGAAGAAGTGAAACTTAGAAGTTCCAAAAAACCTTTACATCAAAACAAACTTAACTTCTCAGACAGACAGTTGAATGGGACACACATACCACCCAATCCGGCCTCACCGGAATTTCCGTATTTACCAACCATAGTGCCGCCTCCACCACGCTATAAATACATAGCTAACCAAATGATACAAAACAAAGAATAACCTAATTTACGGCATACTCCGCATAACAATTCTCGACCCTCTTACAGTAATATATTACAAGGAAACCCTAACACATCACCTCACGACACAAACATACCACATAACGAGCACAACACTGGGCAAGGTACTGCATGGACCAGCCTAATAAATGAACTAATCTCTGGATTAATCACAGCTTTTCTCCCTATCATGTCGTCAGTAGCTAGCTTTTTCCAAAATGGCAAATAATACGGTCAATGTTTCTAAGTTAACACTCGTAAACTGGAACGCAAATGGCGTACGAAATAAGAAATCAACACTTGCCGAATTTATGAGCCGCCACGATGTTGACATTGCATGCATAACTGAGACACACCTCACTTCGAATGACACTTTTGAAATTACTGGCTATAAAATTTATATAACAGATCGTGATGCGCCTATAGCCTCCGGCGGGGTGCCGAATTTATGAGCCGCCACAATGTTGACATTGCATGCATAACTGAGACACACCTCACTTCGAATGACACTTTTGAAATTACTGGCTATAAAATTTATATAACAGATCGTGATGCGCCTATAGCCTCCGGTGGGGTAGCTATATTGGTTAAAAATAATATCAGTCATTATTCGATCTATATGCCCGCCAATGATCTCGAAACAGCTGGAATACGAATCAAAACTAAAACTCCGAAATAAAAATAGTTGCTGCCCAAAAACAACCAAATCGGAGGCTTATACAACAACAGCTCATACCAATATTTGATCAAAATCAATCTACCTTACTAATGGGGGATCTCAATAGCAAGCATGAAGCTTGGGGATGCAGAACAACAACACCGAATGGTAGAAAACTGCTCGACGCAGCAGGTAACCTCGGCTTACATATAATCGCACCACACGGGCCGACCTATTTCTCTAATAACCGAAATGTTACCCCTGACATACTTGACATTGCGCTAGCTAAAAATACACCACTGACAGTACATATGGAAGCAATCTCTGAATTAGGCTCAGACCACATTCCGGTGTTAGCAAAATTTGGAACAAACCCAGAAATATCAGAACAAGCACCAAAGATATTAACTGGACAAGTAAACTGGAATCTATTCGAAAATAATCTTAATCAGATATTACCATCATTCTCTAGGCAAGATAATAAAGAGAATATTAATGAAGGCGTACGACAACTAACGACCGCAATTCACCAGGCGATAGAACTACCGACCAAAAAATCACAAACAAAATCGTTTAGACCATTCCATGAAAAAATACCGCAAAGAATCATTGAATTAATCAACTATAAAAATCAAACTCGCAGAGGCAGCGACTCCCACACCAACGCCTACTACTAAACCAATTAATTAGACAGGTAAAAACAGAACTTGACTCATTTCGTTACGAATCATACCAAAAGTATGTATCGGAAATGGAACCTGGTGACAGGTCTCTATGGAAAACCACAAAACGTATTCTCAAGGAACCCACTATCATACCACCCTTGAAATGGAATGGTACATACATTAAATCTTAGCAGATTATTTCGAAAATACCTTCAAACCAAACCCTATAATAGACCATGAATTCAACACAACAGTAGAAAATTCTAATCAGTATGTTACCATTGGCGCGGAGAATTACGTCAAATTCACTACTCCTAAGAACTGCGACAAATAATTAAGAACTTACCTGTACGAAAATCCCCAGGCCACGATAACATACCTAACATCGCGCTAAAGTCATTACCCCCAAAGGCAGTAAGCTACCTCACGTCACTTTTCAACAGCATTCTCTGTACCGGGTATTTCCCAATAGAGTGGAAACATGCTGATATCATAGTTTTCAACAAACCTAACAAACCAGCATCCCTGCCCTCTAGTTACAGACCCATAAGTTTACTCCCTACTTTGTCAAAACTGCTAGAAAAAATAATACGGAATCTACTAACTTCCTTCCTCCCTATGCACTCTACCTTACACCAAATACTACGCCTGGCAGAAGATATTACAAAGGGCTTTGAGCTCAAACATCACACATTGGCTGCTTTTCTCGATGTTGCCCAGGCATTTGACAAAGTATGGCACATTAGCCCACTATATAAACTTAAAAACACAGGAATGCCTCTATATTTGTATAAAATTTTAGAAAGCTTTTTACAAAATCGAACTTTCAGCGTAAGAATAGACACAAAAATATCCACAGCACGATCAATAGCTGCAGGAGTCCCACAGGGATCTGTCTTAGGGCCAACGCTATTCAACATATACACCTCAGATATACCGACTCCTCAAAACACCTCGACTGCACAGTATGCTGATGACACAATCATATACTCTTCGCACAATGACATTCATATCGCACGCAATAACCTACAGGAAACAATAACGCAATTAACTAAATGGCTCAATCAGTGGCGTATATCTTTAAATCCCGCAAAATGTCAAACCAAAATCTTCACTCCAAACCCCCCGGAGATAAACATCATGGGAAGTAACATAGCATGGAATCCAAATGATCAATCTATTAAATACCTAGGAGTCGATCTTGACAGGCGCTTAACATGGAACATACACATTAACAACAAACTAAACCAAGCCTATGCCAGATTACACAAATTGTATCCTGTGTTAAACAAAAAATCATCATTAAAAACAGAATGTTGCCTGCTAATTTACAAAATGATATTACAGCCACTAATAACATATGCATGTCCTATATGGGGATGTGCTAGCCGTAGCAAATTACATAGAATACAAATATTTCAAAACAAACTACTCAGATTAGCAGTGAACGCACCACGGTATGTAAGAAATAGTCAGCTACCCAGAGAGTTAAATATTGCTTACATTTACGAATTTATAAAACAACAAACAATACATTTCATAAAACGAATGAGTACAGTTCCTGGTGCACAATTTTACAAACTTTGTAAAAGAACCGGCCAAACTAGGCTAAAAAAACGTTTTCCTCAAGATATTTTTCTATCAGGCAGTGATTCCGAAGAAGAAGTGAACCAGCTAATAAATTAAATACCGTGTGGCCTGTCACCTTCTATTTGACATCTCGTTTGTTAAGTATAGATCAGAGTTTTGTCAGCGCTCGATATAACATGTATATATATAAAAAGTGTAATTAGTTTAAACCAATTTCATTTTAACTGTTTGGATTACTGTTCTAATTCTGATAACTGTTTTTAATACTGACATTCATGTTGTTAACATTGTTATAAAAATTTATTGTATCACTGTATTGTAGTCACTGAAGGGCCCTGTGGGTTGACCTCAACCATGACAATATGTAAATTATGCTTTTTGTAAAATTCAACATCGTCCTGTATAGCAATACTTGCTGAATGGATAATAAATTCATTAAACAACAAAACTTCTGAGCAGTCGCAAAGATAATCTTTATAAAACTCAACTTGAAAACTAACTGTAAACTCTCTGTAAAACTAACGGTAAAACTGAATACTGACTCTGTCCTTCTGCCGATCTGTTTATATAGTCTCTATCGAAATTTCTGAAATTCTTCAAAGGCATCCGCCCGATATTTCTCGAACATTAACATTTACTCAAACAATTAAACATATTAAAATAATCGGAATTAATACAAAATCACTTAATATCATTACAAAATTATCAGAAATGGTAATTAGAGATACTTAAATACAAAATTATTTACAAAAATGATTTTAAAATGTACAAACATGACCTGTAGACATCATAACTTGCATTAATACATGGAATTACAAACATTTAAGAAATTCTCTTGCACAATTCGGTTCTTAAAACAAAGTATATACGCACTGATTTACAAGAAATTACAAAACAAACATCCCAGATCATATTCAAGCAAACTTTAGCTCACTACAAATCTTCATACAGTATAATATTATTCAAAATTCAGGTATGAGGGCTTTACAACCTCTTATTTGCTTGTAAGGAAAAATGACGGGAGTGCACACAATTTATACAGGAATTTGTCAAATTAGCAGTACAATTACCACTAAATGTGATCCACCTCCGGGCTTTGGAAGATATTGTCATCTACAAAGCAATAACGAAATTTTTGAATGAAAACAATATCAGGAATTAATGCTTTATTCTGTTAACCCTGTAACTCTCTGTAATGACATAAGACAATAATAGGTATCAGTGTATCTATAACTGCCTGTGACAATCATGATTCATGCTCTCTAGCCCGGGTTAACGTGAAACCAACATTAACACTGAAAAATTGACACCTAGTGTTAAAATGTGAATGTTGTATCTTGAAGCAAAATATCAGCTGTTATATTGTATTGTTGTGTTATCTTAAGATGTATTATCATGGTGTAATTCCTTATACCCCTACTTCAATCTCATGCTGTTACCACGTATTTAGTTTGTTATGTAATTGTTTGTAGTACCATATATGTTACGACTGTACATCTTGTGGTGTATGTATTATTTTGTTAATTATTATTTTTATTTTTTTAAATGTACCATATATCCTATGACTGTACATCTTCTGGTGTATGTATTATTTTGTAATGGAAGTGTTTAATGTACCATGTATACTATGACTGTACATCTAGTGGTGTACTTATTATTTTGTTATGCAACTGTTTATCTGTGAATTGACAACTTTCCACATCCCACAGAGCCAGTCTCTTATATTGGGATCAATGGAAAATGAATGTATTGTATTGTATTGTATTGTAATGATACAAATCATTGTTATTAGTTTAACGTAATTTTGCTGCCAATCCATGTTTACATTTACCGATGTTAAACCTTGTAATGCTATGATCCTGGCGATATGGAGAAAATCTGAATTCCATTAAATAAATAAATACAAATAATTTTGTTGTCTTATTTATTACATCGTTGGTAACTAACAATCTTTTGTTTGAAATGAATGCTACCAGAGAGTGCTTTATTAGCTGTTGAAGTTAGAACATATCTTTGCTCTCGTTGAATTTTCGTAAACATGAGTTAGTAAACATAACCACAAAGCAGGGAGAGTAGTTTTTTTTATTGGCTCGGCGGCTGTTCTGTATGAAACCAATGATAAACACGTTGAAATTCAAAAATGTGGTTTTTATACCTTCTAAGTTGGATTGCATTATTAGTGCAAATATGTTTTGTAACTGTTGCTGTGGGTAAGTTTAGTATGTTCTCTTGCTGTATGACAGTGGTAATTCGCCAAGCTCAGGTTGATTACATATTTGTAATACGTATTTTCATTTATGTTACTTGCTGTAGAAGTTTACAGAAATGATACTAACACAATACATATCTCTAAACAGTTGTAATATAATTCGCAGTATGCCTGGTGAAAGTAGCTAAAATGAAGGCTAAACAATTCGTGATACCTTATGCTGTAAACTGAAATGTCTTGTCCAGGCTACATAGGTTATGTTTCAGTGATAACAGTTTTGTTAGTCCAATAAGAGCGCACCGAGAATTAACTGTCCATTTAATCTGGATTTTGAGACATACGTTCCTTAGAACATATATTTCTAGGAAAAATGCGTAATAAAGACAATAGAAACGTACCTTAGTTGTATGCTATAGCTTCGGCAGTACAGTTGGCGACTATTTCTATACACATGTTTGACATCAATGATAGCGTAAAATCACTGGGAAGTTTTATGAATATATTCCTATACAGTAAGCAATAAAATGTATTTCTTGCTTAATGACTTGTATGCTATTTTACTTTATTATTATTATATATTTCAATTCTTTTATGTTCATATTTTAAAAATAATACTACCCTGCCGTCTGAAGTTGGTAGACAAATTTCTTAATCCTTGAACGCAATTCTGATACGCTACAAGCACTAAGAAATTATTGTAAATCTCTTGAAGTGGTGGTTGCAGCACTATCGTGATCTTGGCGCCGCAATTTAATGATAGATTCTTATGTAATTTGAGAAGAAAAATCGAAAGTGAGAATAATTTATTTTGATATCTCGTTTAGTTCTCAAGATATTTACCGTCAAAAATTAGTTACATGGAGGCCTATTGTTCCCAGGGCCGGCGTTAGGGGGGGTTAAGTCGGGCAAAAGTACCCGGGGCCCGGGCCACCAAAGGGGGGCCCCACTGGCCTGGGTGCCTAAATAAATAGAAATCAAACATAAATTTTAAAATCTGCGTCAATAATTATGAACATTTTTGTATTAAAAGGTTTTGAATTTATATTAAAAAAAAAAAGTTTAAAAATATTTTCGCGGTAGGGGGAGAGTAGGGGGCCTAAGATCACTTAACCGGGGCCCGAGAATCCTAGCGCCGGCCCTGATTGTTCCTTGTGTCTATCGTGGCAGTTTTCATCAGGTCTAGGCAGCATAATCACAACTGGTGGTAGTAAGACAACAAAACACCCATTGTTCATGTCTGGTGTGTAGTTACTTGCGGCTTTTACAAACATGAAATTTGGTCCAGGCCACATCTCAACATAATCACTTTAGTTTTGACATACAATATCTCAAGAACTAAGCAAGATATGATAAAAAAAAGAATATTCTTCACTTTCTATTTGTCTGGTCAAATTAAATAAAAATCCATAATCAGATTTGGCTTTGCCAAAATTTTGCTTCTGGTCCAGGCCGTATTTCAACTTATCAACTAACATCTGAGGCAGCATATTTCTAGAACTAATTGAGGGGGGGAGGGGAAGGGAAAATATTGGACACTTTTGGTGTTGTCTCATCAAGTTACATAAAAATCCAACATCAAGTTATGGCATTACAATTATCATAGAATCCCCATAGTGGTGAAACCCTGTGTTGTAATTTAATTATAACATACTACACAACTTCATGCAAAAAATTGCTGTAATGTTACACACTAAGTGATTGGAGGATGCCATTGTAATCATATACAACCTCCAACGATATTAGTATTACATGCACTAAAATGCATCAATGACCAACATTGATAAACATTAATATAGCCCGCAGGGGCCTGGTACGCAAGTGCCAGGTACGGGTTTGGCGAACCCGCGGTGCCCGAGCTGGAAACTTGTGAGCGCCGCAAGTTTCCCACACCGTAAGCTCCTACCATGCTTCAACGACCACCGTAGGGCGTGGCGGTGGAACGTTGTGTGCCTAGGAGAATGGGAATCTTGGCTTCATCGCCTGGATTGCGAGGACGGAAGAAACCTCTATAAAAAACCCCTCAAGGTCAGACACGTGCCGAGGAGGCAAATGAGTGATGAGGGAAATCACTCGCTAGCTTGCAACCTCAGGGGCACCTGCGAACCCCTGTTGTATTAGCATTTCGTTTTAAATTGGTAATACTCGTGGGACCAAAATTAAGACTCACAAGAATACCAAACCAACCTGCGGTACGGGTGTGCCGCAGGCTAATATAAATACACCCAGTTCAAAGAAACGGGTGAGGGTTGATAGCCCCCCCCCCCCCCCCCCCCGCATCTGACAGTGACAGTAACAGAAAAGTTTGTTCAGTACAGAACGCTTTTGTAATTATGGATAAAGTTGAAGGAACCTTTGAAAAAGTGTCACCCTTCTACATCTCAAAGGGTCTAGAGGGTCTTTTTGGTACCCTTAACACTGTTAAAAAATTGAGGAACGGGACACTGCTGCTGGAAACAGTCAGCAGTAAGCAAGCTACTCAACTGCTGAATTGTAAGAAGCTCGGGGAGTTCGCTGTAAAATGCGAACTCCATAAGTCCTTAAACAGTAGCAAAGGCGTTATCACTTGCCGGGATATCATGGACCTAGTGACAGATGAGCTTCTTACCGAATGGAAATCTCAAAAAGGGATCGAGGTACGTCAGATCACACGAAGGGTAAATGGCAATCTTGAAAAGACTGCCAACTTCGTCCTGACGTTTGACACTCCAGTATTGCCCAAGACTATCAAGGCCGGATATATAAACCTTAACGTCCGTCCGTATGTTCCGGACCCGATGCGCTGTTTCCAGTGTCAGCGGTTCGGACATACGACGGCGTCATGTAAGGGAAACCCCACCTGTGGAAACTGCGGGAAGGGCGCACACGAGCCGGGTGTCAGTTGTACGCTTCCACAGGCTTGTGTCAACTGCTCCGGTTCGCACCCCGCCTGGATCAGGGAGTGTCAAGTGTATCTTGATGAACGCAACATACAGGAGCTGAAGACCAAAGAGCGGATTCCTTATGGGGAAGCTAAGAAGAAGGCTAAGTTACTTGCCGCCCCAGTATTTACAACTAGTTTTGCTAAGATGGCTTCAGCTCCCGTCAGGAAGCAGAGTGTTGCTACCCAGACATTCGTTGCAGACATAGGCACGAGCACTACGTGCTCGTGTCAGTGTAAATGCGGTGCAAAACCCGCTAAGGTCATAACTCCTAAGACCGCGGACGTCGGTAGCAACACGTCTGCGACCTCGATCACACCAGCAGCAGTGAAACAGGACCCACCAGCAGTAGCAGTGAAATTACCAGCACCTCCAATACCACCACGTGCCGTGAAAGCAGTAGCACTATCATCTGCTACCAACATTACTGAAGGCGACTTGAAGACACGGGGTCCGAGGTTTAGGCTGACGGACCCGACTCAGTTCGTTAAATCTCCGTCTTCGTCCCCTCCCAGAACACCTGGTAAAAGGGAGAAAAAGGGCAAGAGGTCGAGGAAGAAGAAGGGCAATGAGGTAATCAAGGAGGACGCTGAGTCGGAGACGTCAGACTCTTCAGAACCAGAGGAAACTGTAATGCTGGTGGATGAGCCTGATCCCGTTCCTCAGCGGGCAACGACCCACCCGAACCGAGGCGGGTGAAACCAATTTTAGGCAGATCGGTCTAATTTTAAGACTGATGGGTGGCCTCTTTACAGCCACCCAATCCATATGCATGGTTTTTATTTTTTGTATTGTTATTATTCTTGTCTGTATGGCCAATACACAGCCAGCAAGACATGTAGTGTTTTTTATCCTCTTTTGAACCTGTTTGGCCCCTTTACAGCCTTACAGGTGTTGTACGGTTTTAAGTCGTTGTGGTCGCTATAAAGCCACGTCTGATTTTATGACTTATTTTATTTGCTGTCTGTATTAGTGATGTGCCGGATCGTCAAAAATGTATATCCGCGGATACGGATACAGATACGGATCACTTGTGTCTAGATCCGCGAATACGGATACGGATCTCAACTTTCTCAACTTGGACCGACAGTGAAAAAGTCATCAGTGACGATCTATTATCAACGAACATCCAGCATACGCGACGTGTTTTGACCTTCTACTGTGTGTGTTTATGTTTATATTTTAAGATGACATAGGATAGCGTAGATTATATATGCTTGTGGTTTTTGGGAAGTTGTAACTTAAATTAAAATAAAAATAATTTCTACAAAAAAAAAAAGAATAGTTGTGTAATACCGAAATATTTTACGATAGTAAACGACGAATCTGCTAAATACAAATTTTGTGAATGAATGTATTGAGATAAAGGTACAACTTCGTTAAAAATCACCTTCAGACGAAACACCCGCAAAAATATTAAAAGTAGGCTAAGAAGATAGCCGGTGAGAACATTCAGCAGGGAACGTCTTTAAAAACGGTGAAAAGAGAATTTAGAAAAACATTTTTAACGAATACATAGAAAAAGTCAAAATGTGGAACATTGCAAAATAAAAATTAACTATTTAATTGCAGAAATGATAGCTTTATCTGGAGTACCATTTCAACACGTAGAAGATTTTGCATTCCGACGATTGATGTATAATGTTGTTGCAAATTATGTTCTAAAAGGCAGGAAATATTTTATGTAATTTATTTGCAGCGAACTTTATGACCGAAAATAAAGAACGTGTTGAAGGATTTTGTGAAAGTCTCCTTCACATCACATATGTGGTAGGATTTTTGGTCAGGTGTTTCATTGTTATCCTTAACATTAAAAAATATTTTATAGTAGAAAATATCGCTTTAAAAGCGGAGATTTCGGCAATATTTCAAAGTTTGTTTGAAGAGTAGGGAATCCCAAACAGAATGTGTACTTTATGGTAAGAAATGGGGGATCCAACATGAAGCATGCCTGCACTTTATCTGACGTAGATAATTTTGAGTGTACAGCACATCAGCTACACCTGATTCTTAAAAAAGCTGTGAGTAATAACAGTAAAAAATATGGAAGTCTATGACACATGGGTCGCACGTATTTATCATCACCTGCCACAAGCGTTCCAAATTAGCAGTTTTTCAGTGCAGCAGGAATTATTTATGATCGTCATCGCAATAGACTTTTGGCTGACAAAGCTGCCAAGTTACTCTTTTTGAAGTACAATTTACCAAACTTAATTTTAAATATAACATTTATTTTTTTAAGTTTCTGTAAAAGTGATTGTTTTATCTGATGTAAACACTTTAACAGTACCTAAATAACAATTTCAGCTAGCAAATCTTTTAATACTTCCATAAGCCACAGTAATAGCTGGTAATTTTTAGGGCGCTATTGGCCCTGCCGTCAACATGCCCTAAAGCAATTACAATAACGTTTTTAGTTTTAGGGGCAGGCGCTGGCCTGGCCAACGATCTGTCTCTTATTTTTAACAACAAGATCAGCAATGTGGCCAGTGTTTTGAAATTTTGTGTATTGGCCACTCTATTGCCTAAAATTTTATGCAGATTGGCCTAGTTTTATGATGTATGGGTGGCCTCTTTACAGCCACACATCCATTTGCATTGTTTTAATTTTTTATAATTTTAATATCTTTATATTTTCTGTCTCGCTGGCCTCTATACAGCCGCAGCCCTCGCTGTGGAAACTCTAATTCGCTCTTGTTCGACGCGAGCTTCCCTTTGCTCTGGTGTTTCCGCAGCCCTCGCTGTGGAAACTCTAATTCGCTCTTGTTCAACGCGAGATTCTCTTTGTTCTGTCGTTTCAACAGCACGGGACGTAGAAGTCCTGATCCGAACTTGTTCAAGGCGAGCATCGCGCTGTTCAGGTGTTTCAGATGCCCGCATCTGTTTTGTGTGTTTAACTTTCGGATTTACTTGTTTTATTGATTTCCTTTTTTTCGGTGGCATTGTTTGTGTTTTCTCCGATTCCGTTGCAGTGATATGATCTGTGTGTTACTGTTAACTGACGCGAGCTGCAATGGACCCGCTAATATATACCCTCTCGCAAGGGAAAGGATGAAGGCGGGTATGAATGAAAACTTCTAGAACACTCTGCTAGAATATTCGAAATTATTCTTGTTTTACCAAAGAATAGATAGATGGTCCAGAACACACTGGAAAGTTGAAGAAAAGTGACTTAAATAATCGTAGTTGCGGGGTCGAAGATTCGAACCCGAGCTGCACGCTTGACAGGCAAGCGCAGTACCGCTGAGCTAAAGCGCCAACTGCCTGGCGAAGCGGCTAGAGAGCTACATGGGCAGAGCTCCGCTCGGCCGGAGTAGAGACATGTCTGCTGGGGCGCTCGGAGTATTGCCGATTATCGTGGAATACTGCAGAGTATTGACACAATTCAAGTTACGATTATTTCAGCATCATTTCTTTCATTTTAATTACGAATATCTCTGATCCTAATTGCACTATTTGAACCGGACAACTTCGATTCGACGGGAAATTTTTCAATTATGAGACAACATGTATTATTTAAACAGATAATTTTTCAACCAAATGTAGACGGTATTTATCTCCTTGTTTCAAAGGATAAGTGTGCAAAGTTTCATCGAGATAAGATGAAAACTGTTGATTTGCATGAAGAACAAACAAAGTCCAGTGCCCTCCCAACAGATTTTCTCGTCAAATTCCATCAATAACGGTATAGGCATTTAATTGTCAAAACGTAGCATAAGACAGAGACTTATTTCCACCATTATAGTATTCCTACTGCAGATTACACATACACTGACTACAAATCACCCCTGATGGATCAATATAACGTAAAAAAAGTGTACATCTACTGTATTGCAAGACTACCTACGAATTGCCTCAGATTGCACCCCTCCCTTTGTGATATCTACAGTTTAAAATTCAATCCGAATAACCGACGGCCCTGGCCTGACTCATACGATGAAAAACAATTTTTAAAAATTTTAGCCTCCACGGATACTTGAACCGGAGACCACGACGTTCGTAAGCAAGCTCTTTAGCCACTGAGCTGCCAGTTCACTACACGGAAACACGGCCTGGAGACGTCCACATCCAACGTGTCTGTCTATCGCCGTATTTCGAAGTTATGAGACAAAATGTGTTATTTATACAGATAATTTTTCAACCAAATGTAGACAGTATTTTTCTCCTTGTTTCAAAGGATAAGTGTGCAAAGTTTCATCGAGATCGGATGAAAACTGTGGATTTGTATGAAGAACAAACAAACCAACAAACAAACAAACATACATTCATCTTTATATATAAAGATAAACATTTTATGCTTTTGATTATTTATATAGTATGTTCGGGTTGTTATATTGGTATTGCAATCTCCAGTAATTTCAAAATTGTCAAGGAGATTTTTTTTTCTCGTAATTTTATTGTATTTCCTTTCACACATTTGAAATGTATTAGAAGATTTATCTTGAATATTTGCCTTCTTTCTGAACAAATTGCAACAGTTAATATTCCTTATGAAGTTCATTTTTGCTTCTTTGTAATACCATAATTGCGTATTTTATGACCCCCCCCCCAATCAGTATAGAATTGATGAGTGAGGATGTTATTGTATATGTATTCTGGACACACTAAATTTGCCTACACAAACACATTTAAAGCAACTGTAATTATATTATCTGAATCCAAATAGTGCTAGCCCTACTGTGAAGTAACTTGATGAAGCCACTAAACCATCCTATGGCTGTGGGATTGTTGCTGCTAATACTGCTGGTAGGCTAGTTGTTATGACATGCATTACATGCTGCAGTGAGACCACCAAAAATGATATGGTCCACCTGCTAGCAAAAGACTCAGTTTCATTAATTTAATTTGATATAATTGCGATGGTTCACATGCTCCGGTGGCAATCTTCCTCCCATCTTTCTCCTTTCCTCTTCCCACCTACTTTTGCCCTACACTAATTTGAGCTTTAAATTCTTTCAGTGTTTTTAGTAAATTATTCATCATTTCTTTTGGTAATTTTATTTCAATCCCTTACACACTTCCCTGAGAAACAAAATTCCCAAACCAGCTCCTTTTATCATATTAGTTCTTATTGTTCTGCAGTAATTTCCAAAGATAAATCTAGCAGCCTCTGGTATCCCGGTCCGACACCGTCACATGCCCGGAAGAAGACATGGAGGTAGACAACCTATAGACAGCACTAGCAGCGGGCCAACTAGCGTTGCCGCGTAACAGAGTTTCCGCCGCGGCCAATCAGAGGCAACCTGCCTCGTATAAATGCAGCCGGCTCGGTCCCACTTAGCACAGTGCTGTGTTAACTGTTCTTGTCTCGTCACCGTCTTCCAGTGCATCACTTCTCGGACTCTGACAGTGCACGTCTCGGCTTATGTTTGGAATTCTCCTTTGACTCTGTGAATCGCATCTTGGACTCTGACAGTGTGCATCTCAGCTTACATTCGGCATTCTCCTTGGACTCTGTGAATCGCATATCGGACTCTGACAGTGCGCATCTTGGCTTACGTTCGGCATTCTCCTTGAACTTTGCTCCGGTTCACTCGTGATCGTCTCCGGGTGACCGCCCGTCCGCCGTGTGACATTTCGGCTGCCGTGCGGACATAGCAATTGGTGACGAGGAAAAAGGTTATCAGCAATCATCATGGACGTCGTAACTCGCCGTCTGGAACAACAACAACAGCAGCAGACAGCGGTGTTACAGCAAACGCTCCAGTTAATAATGGATAAACTGTTAGCATAGGAGGCTAAATCATTCCAGGCCTCAGAAAAGTCGCACATTTGGCCTCCAGCTTTTCCATGATTTAACGATGCCAAAGAAGACTGAGACACTTATTTGCATCATCTTAAACAGCATTTCTCTGCATTCCAGGTTACGGACGATGCCTTACAGTGCTCGCTGTTTCTGTCGTGGGCATCATCCGAAACGTTCTTCCTCCTGCGGAAATTGGTCCCATTATCGGATCCAGTCGCCCTCACATTCAAAGCAAAGTGCACAGTTTTAACAAGTTACTTCTCTGAAAGATACCACGTGGTGGCCTTCCGCCTTGAGTTCAATCAGTATCATAAACAACCAGGACAATCATACCGGTCGTGGGTGACGGATCTCCAAGGTCTGAACCGCAAATGCGACTTCACTTGCTCAAATGCAGAATGCAAGGCCTCATATGCAGACTCCATCATTCGCGACATCGTAGTACAGCTAGCTCCAGACCCAGAGGTGCGCACTGTGGCACTGAAGCTGGATAACCCATCACTAGAGGACATTCTACGCGTTGCGTACTCTTATGAAATTGTGCAGGCTGCGAATGAGCGCCTCATGGCACGCCCACAAGTAGCGGCAAAGCAACATTGCAACTCCCATGTACGAGGAACACCCATGGCTCGCTCCAGATGCCAACAGAGAAGGACGTCATCGCTGTCCGACGTATCTTTGCGGTCTGAACCCCGAATCCCACGCCGCCGACGAATCCAGAGACTCGTGCCATCTTGTCCACAGTGCTTCACTTTGCACTCGCGGGCGGATTGTCCCGTCCGCTGGGCACATTGCACACCCTGTGGTAAAGAGGGGCACTTGCAGTCAGTCTGCCAAAATAGGACACTTCACCCCAGTCCGGGAGCCTGCATGCATCAAGAAATGGTCAATCCACTACAGACCACAGATCATACTGGCGACTCGCTCACACAGAAACTATTCTTAACTCTTAGAGTCACCAACCAGGATATCTGTTTTCAGGTGGACACGGGGGCAACCATCTCGCTGATAAACCAAGCCACCTATGTCCGACTAACCTCACCACCGTTGTCTCCACCTTCACGACATTTAATTCCGAGGATAATGAAAACTGCGATAAAGCTAACGTACTAAATACTGTATTCAAAAATTCATTTACAAATGAACATAAGGATAGTATTCCCGTTTTCCCAAGCCGTGGCGAGTCGGTGATGGAATCGTTACGAATAGATACTGCAGGTATTGTTAAGCAATTAGAGCTCCTGAAGTGGGGGAAAGCACCGGGGCCGGATGGAATTCCAGTAAGAGTATTTTCAGAGTATGCGGCGGAAATCGGGCCCTTTGTGTCTGATATATTCAGTAAATCATTAGAAGAGCGAAAAGTACCTTCAGACTGGAAAATCGCGCAAGTAACTCCGATTTTCAAAAAAGGTGATCGAAGTGATCCTGGGAACTATCGTCCCATATCTATAACATCTGTCTGTAGTAGAGTTATGGAGCATATTATATGCTCGAACATTATGAATTTTCTAGATGATAATAATTAGCTTACAACAAATCAACACGGATTTCGGAAGAAAAGATCATGTGAAACACAGCTGGCCCTATTTACACACGACGTAATGAAAGTTATCGATACAGGTTCACAAGTAGATGCAATTTTTTTAGATTTCAAGAAAGCCTTTGACTCTGTGCCATACAACCGCCTTTTAGCGAAGCTTCGAGCGTACGGTATATTGGATCAGCTTTGTGAATGGATAAAGGATTTTCTAACCGGTCTGTCGCAGTATGTTGTCATTGAAGGAGAAAGTTCTAATCTAGATGTTACATCGGGTGTACCTCAAGGAAGTGTAATAGGACCACTTCTTTTCTTAATTTTTATAAACGATCTCGGTGACAAAGTGAAAAGCCTTTTTAGATTGTTTGCTGATGATGTGGTTATTTATAGGGAAGTAAGAAATTTGGCCGATTGCTTAGAAATTCAGCGCGATCTGGATATTATTTTGGCTTGGTGCGCTGAGTGGCAACTTACTCTAAACTGTAAAAAGTGCAAGACAATGAGCATAACTAACAAAAAGAATCCGATTGTTCAGAAATACGAGGTAAACAGTTCAGTTATTGTTATGGTCTATTCTATGAAATATTTGGGAGTAACAGTACAAAGGAACATGAAATGGGACATACACATTAATTCATTAGTAGGTAGAGCAAATTCTAGGCTGCGATTCATAGGTCGAATCTTGAAAAATTGTAATGAACAAACAAAGGAGATAGCGTACAAATCTCTTGTGCGTCCACATTTGGATTATTGTTGTGCCATTTGGGACCCGTTTCGTAAGGGATTGATCGAAAGTATAGAGAAAGTACAGAAAAGAGCCGCTCGATTCGTGACCGCTTGCTACAGTCCTTCTGAAAGCATCACAGAACTGATTAGTAGATTAGTTTGGGAGAGTCTGGTAGATAGATGATACACGTTTCGTTTAAACTTATTGGGAAACATGCGTACTCCCACTTTCACGTTTGAGTGTAGTGAAATACTTCTTCCACCAACCTATTTGAGTCGGAAGGACAGGAAAGATAAAATTAGAGAAATAAGGTGCCGGACTGATTCTTATATGAATTCTTTTTTCCCTCGTACCATTAGGGATTGGAATGCACAGCAAAGAGATTAGCTTTGGTGCTGAGCACCCTCTGCCACCCACAATTTTGTGAATTGCAGAGTATATATGTAGATGTTTAGTATCATACGGGAATAGAGACATCCCCCTGCAGGGTCAGTTCTCCATCATGGCTGCCTATAAACAAGTCACCAGACCAATCATCTTGTGGGGGACTAGCCCTCGGCTACTAATATTTTCGGGTTTAACGCATTTAACATGTTCGGATTCTCAATTGTGGACGAAGTCCAAGTCATATCGGACTCGGTTCCATTCCAGGACCTGGATGATCTCTGTATTCAGTTTGCACCCATGTTTACGTCAGACTTAGGGTGCGCCTCAGATTTCGAGGTTCACATCACTCTCCGGCCAGGTGCAGTACCTCACTTTTGCCGTGCCAGACCTATTCCAGTCACCCTACATGCAGCAGTAAAACAGGAGCTTGTCCGAATTCAGAAGATTGCAGTAATTGAACCTGTCAAATCCAGTGTGTGGGCTACACCACTTGTCATCATCCGGAAGCCCAATGGCACCCTCTGGTTATGTGGAGACTTTAAGGCTACAATCAACGCCCAGTCTCAAATCGAAACGTATCCTATCCCATGACAAGAAGATCTTCTCACTAAACTTGCGGGCAGCGAATACTTCTCGTAGATTAACCTCACAGATGCATATTTGCAGCTTCCACTAGATGAGGAATCGCAAAATATCGTCGTCATCAACACACCTTTTGGACTCTACAAATACAAGCGCCTCCCATTTGGCATCGCTTCTGCACCGGCAATCTTCCAACAGCTGTTGGAACAGCCGTTGTGACACATCCCGGCATGCGCAAACTACTTGGATGATATCATTGTCACAGGAACCACTCGCCAGGAGCATCTACAAAACCTTCACTCACTATTTGCAGCCTTATTGGAGGCAGGGCTACAGTGTCGTCTCGAGAAGTGTCGGTTTTTTCAGGATGATGTGCAGTATCTTGGCCATTGGCTCAACAAAGATGGAATTAGGCCAACAGACTGCAACGTGTCTGCCATAGACTCCCTACCCCGCCCAAAGAACCTGCTGGAACTACAAGCCTTCCTCTGAAAAATATACTACTACTCAAAGTTTTTGCCACAAGCGGCACACATTTCGCAATCCCTCAATCAGCTCTGAAAGGAGTGCGTTCCCTACAACTGGACCCCGTCTTGTCAACGAGCTTTTGTCTGGTTAAAGCGCATGCTAAGGTCTGCTCCTTGTCTAACGCTGTTTTCTCCTACGCGGCCTCTAGTCGTGGCAGCCAATGCCTCAACATATGGAATCGGGGCGGTACTCTCGCATAGGAATGATGATGGCTCTGAACAACCGATAGCTTATGCCTCTAAGACATTGATTCCAGCACAATACAACTACTCACAGATCGAGAAAGAGTCATTGGCAATAGTCTTCATTATCAAGAAATTTCATGTATATCTATTTGAAACCAAGTTTTCCCTTATCATGGACCACAAACCGTTGGTGGCAATATTCGGACCTCGCTCCAGCCTCCCAGAGCGAACGGCCCAACGCCTCCAACGATGGGCGATGTTTCTAATAACTACACAATCCAATATAAGCCAGCAGCACAACACTCCAATGCCGACACCCTATCACGCCTGCCTGCTGGCCCCGATCCGGAATCCGACCAACAAGAAGTGCTGTGTTTTCATATCGACACAAAGAGGAAGCAAACAGTGGAAGGGTTCCCTATTACAGCGGCCCGAATCGCCTCCGCCACCCATTGGGATACAATCTTGCAGCAGGTACTGCGCTATATCGTCCATGGGTGGCCAACATATCTCACACGCAGAATGAATAATGACCTGAAAACATGGCACCACATATCCCACAGACTCTCAGTCACGGATGATGTCATCCTTTTGGATTCAGAAAGCAACACACATCGCGTGGTCATCCGAGTG
This sequence comes from Vandiemenella viatica, assembly GCA_031002005.1. Classification (NCBI taxonomy): domain Eukaryota; kingdom Metazoa; phylum Arthropoda; class Insecta; order Orthoptera; family Morabidae; genus Vandiemenella; species Vandiemenella viatica. Next base: position 225,228,216 of record JARYHS010013630.1, read on the forward strand.
GAATTGCGCCCCTGCATCGAGGGCATTGGGGCATGTCCCACATGAAGAATCTCACAAGAAGACATGCTTATTGGCCAGGAATCAATCGAGATAACGAGAGGATGGTACACAGCTTGCACCCAACATCAGGCAGCACAACCCCAAACTTTTGCACCCTGGCCCACTCCCCGACAACCGTGGGACCGCATTCACCTTGACTTTGCTGGCCCATTTTTGGGAGCCATGTGGTTACTCATCATTGATGCCTACTCAATGTACCCATATGTGGTTCGCATGGCATCCACCACAACGGAAGCCACGCTAAATGTATTAAGCCAGGTTTTGGCCATCCAAGGTTTACCACTCACCCTCGTCTCTCACAATGGGCCCCAATTTACATCAACCACATTCGAGGAATTCTGTGTGGCAAACGGCATTAAACACATCTTCAGTCCTCCATTCCATCCCGCCTCAAATGGTGAAGCAGAACGCCTGGTAAGGACGTTCAAACAACAAATGCTGAAAGGGGTACAGTTAGCTACAATGTCTTCCGCCCTCACTCTGTTTCTCAGCACACATCGGACAACACCAATCAATGGTCGTAGCCCAGCGGAACTGCTCCATTGGCGACAACCACGGACGTTGCTGCACCTCCTGGCACCATCACCGGCGGAGCCCCGATCCAGACCTTCCCATCATTACATGCCAGGCAGCGCGGTCTGGGCACGCGCCTACAGAGGAAACACCACTTGGATGCCAGCAACGGTAGTGGAGACACACGGACGGTGCGTAATCTCAGTGCAAACTCCACACAGAATAGAACGTCGTCATCAAAACCAGGTGTGACCTCGCAGCACAACAGGCCCATAATCATCACAACAACACCGTGAAGAATACATGATACCACCACCAGCGCCATTAGCGGGAGTCCCATAGCCACTCTCCCCACAACGACGATACCACTTGCGCCCAAGAAAACCAGCAATACTTGCAGTACCGGCCGATAGGGACGACGAGATAGACATACCCAGCGATCCTCCACCACCCACATCGGCACCCACGTCACCTCGTCCTCAACCCTTGAGTACGCCGGCACAATCCGAGAAGGATCCGGCTGGGATACCACTGCCATTCCAGCCTCATCATCCCAAGCATCGTCGAGGGCGCTTCTGTCCTTACACCCCCACTTCAGGGGGAGGGATCTGGTATCCCGACGCAACACCACCACATGCCAGAAGAAGACATGGAGGTAGAGACAACCTATAAACAGCACTAGCAGCGGGCCAACTAGCGTTGCTGCGTAACAGAGTTTCTGCTGCGGCCAATCAGAGGCGACCTGCCTCGTATAAATACAGCTGGCGTGGTCCCACTTAGCACAGTGCTGTGTTCACTACTCTTCAGTCTCGTCACCGTCTTCCAGTGCATCACTTCTTGGACTCTGACAGTGCACATCTCGGCTTACATTTGGTATTCTCCTTGGACTCTGTGAATCGCATATTGGACTCTGACAGTGTGCGTCTTGGCTTACGTTCGGCATTCTCCTCGTGCTTTGCTTCGGTTTGCTCGTGATCGTCTCCGGGTGACCGCCCATCCACCGTGTGACATTTTGGCCACCGTGTGGACATAGCACAGCCCTTCTCTGCACCCTCTCCAACTCCTTTATTTGCTACATCACCATATTGAAGCAGTGGTCTGACTAAAGTTTCGTAACCCAGTTCCCTTACTTCTCGGGAACATCCTGTCATCACTTTTTCCAACAGGCGAAGAATTTTGAGCCCTTTTCCTACTACCTGTCCAATGAGTCCTGGCTGGTTAGGTTTTTTTTTTATTATTTTATTTTATTTTTTTAATCACAGGTACAGTTGAGCATTGATAATCCGAACGTCAGTTATCCAAATAACTTTTTTTAATGAATTGTGTACTATTTTACAGAAGCATCAATGTTGTTTCTATTTACCGTACCTTTGTTTTGTTCATAAATTCTAGTAATAAAGAACTAGGTACAATGAGCTTTACACCTTGCCTTTGATATTGTATTATTGCCGCAATATCCTTGTCACAAACCCCACATTGACTTTGATGTTGAAAATTTGTTGTAACCATGTAGTGACAATAATTCTTCCAGTGTGCTGGTAGTTTTGAGATTCTTTTAATAATCTGAAACCTTCTGTGTTCATCCTGAGCCTTTGTTATTGATTTGCTGTGTTGGTGAGTTCTTTTGACTTTAGTATCTCGTAACAACATTATATGCATATAATGGCTTCATGTTCATCTTCTAAAAGTATCTCCAAAATACATCAAAAGAAAATAAGAGACTTATTTTGCTTGCGGTATGTAAAATTATAAAGTACTAAATGTAATTTCAAACACAAAATAAAAACTATACAAATTAAAAATCCAAACAAATCAATAATCCGAACCATCTTCAGTCCCAATTAGTTCGGATTATCGACGCTTTACTATACAGTAGATCTCACGTTATCTGAATCAATTGGGACCGGACCCCATTCGGATACTCGAAAATTCGGATAATTGGATTTATCTTACTCTCTTCTAAAAATATTCCTTCAACTTTTTTGATCATCTCATCTAAAATTGAAGGTCATTGTGAATGTTTGTATCACCACCTGCAAACTCCCTACACCATTTGTTGATGTGTTGAACAACCACACAGTTTTTTACAATACACATCCTTCAATTGTTGATGTATGTCAATAGATGGAACCCCTTTTGTATTTAAAAAAACAAATTACTCCACAAATTTCACACTTGGCATTAGCGGCAATCGGCATCTCCATCATGAACAGTTGTTAAACCAACACTCTGGGGCTTAGTGATGCCAGGCAGAGTGGGATCGAGAGTGGGGGAACTACTGCAAATGGCAGTGTTGCTGGATTTTGCCTAAAACCTCTTCTTGAGCCCCCCACATTTTGAGAACCAGACTTTATGATCTGCCCTCTTACATCTGCAAATATCTAACTTTTTACTGTAAACCATTTACACATTCATATTTTAGAAAAATGAACATCAAAGATCAGCATCTACTAACTTTTTACAAAGCACGGTGGCTGAGCATTAATGCTCCGGCTTCACATTCAAGAGGGCACAGGTTCTAATTCTCATCCATCTATCCAGGTTTTGGTTTTCTATGGTTTGGACGAATTTCTTCCTGTTCCTTACCCCCTGTCATTACCTGTCTCTAATATCTAGACAAAAATGTAAAACCATAAGAAAAATTTGTCTTATCTTCCTGTTTACACATCCATTTCTTTGTTATTGCATTTCTTACCTTTTAAGAAATCGTCCTCCCATCACAGCTCAAATGTTTTTTTTGCTTGTGTTACACCATTTTATTGGTAACTCTGTCAAATGCGTTGGAGAGATTGAGTGCTACACAATCAGTTTTTCCTCTCTTGTCAATTTCATCCAAAATGTCATGCACATGCTCTACATCTGTAGCTTTTTTTTATTTTGTGCATCTCTGCTAAGTTACTAAGCTCTTACTTTGTTCACTGTACTTCTGCAGTACACAGTAGCAAATTGGCTTTGGAATATTTTTGTTACTATTCACCCTCCTTATTGTAACTCCTCGTATTATTATTATTTCATCAGTTGTAACTATTTATTTTACACGGTGAAAATAAAGAGGGGTAGAAAATACTTATTGTAGAAGAAGGCAGAAGGACAGTGGTGAACACACACACACAAAAAAAAAAGAACTTATAATACAATATTTCAGTACTGAACTTTAGTCTTGTCATTAGACAAGGAGATCAGGTGAGACCACACTGACGTCTTCCATGCGCGTGGGAAACCAATAGAACAATGCAATGTTGGTAGTGGAGGGGAGAGGGGTAGGAGGAGTGGGAAAATATTGTGTGGATGATCAATGATTGAGGGAAAATATTATCACTAGAAGTGGGGCAGAATTAGTGAAAATAAGATGATTTATAATTAGAGATGGTAGATATTAAACTTCTAGATTTGTAAATTGTAAATATACTGAGGATACTGGAAGGAATTTATTAGAGGTTGAAGCCAGAGATAAGGTCAGAATTCAGAGAGAGTTGTGGTTTATAGGTAGATTCTGACAGCCCTCACTGTAAAACAGTTGTTCAAATTGTGAGAACTGCCACTGTCCTGTGGCCATTCATTCTGATGGATAGTTGGTTTGTGTGTGAGGCCTATAAATGAATGTGCTGTGGAGGTAGATGAGTTTGTAAGTGTGTTGTAGTGCATGTGGCATGTTCTATGACAGGAATTTTTTTTCCTGTTAATGGTGATGGCAGCTGGCGGTTGCATGCTGCAAGTTTTGCAGTAAGTTCTGTATAATGTACTATTATATCATCTGCAAACAACCTATATTCTGAAATATAGTAGGGCCCATTAGGCTCAGCATACTTAATTATAGGGAGGAATGTCTTGTGTTGCCATCTGACTACAATACGTGTATCTTTGCATGCTGTGTATGATAAGTGTATTTTTTTTGTCTGTGAAATGTGTAGGTTATGAACCGGAAATTGGGGATCATTGCAGCATTCACGTAGATGACTGTGGTAAACCACCTATTAACCATAATGAGGTTAGCCAGAATGTGGGTGCCTGGGCTTGTGCCTGGTCTCTTTGTACTGACCTAATTCAATATACTGCACCTCAGTGCACTGAGCCTCCCAGGCAGTTCAGTTATATTGTACATATTTTCGTATTAATATTTCCTAGTTTTGATCTGTTGAATTTTGAATGCTGCAGTTCTGTTTCCGAGGATGATTCCATGTGGCAGAATTCCAAGGTATTTGGGGACCAAGTAGTGCTAGATCTAGACAAACTGGGCCACTTGTCCCGGGCAGCAACTTCAGGGTGCGGGGAAAAAAAATGTTTGAAAAGATGACAATCTCAAGTTTGTGCCCCTACTCAGAAAATTCATAGATCCATCAGTGGGACCAAGATATTCTTGACTTAGGGTAGTCTGCTAAAGCATGTGTGCGGCACATTGAGCAGGATTTTATGGAGAAGGATGCTCATTCAAGGATGAAGTTATGCCCTCGATGAAAAAATTAGGTTAATGGACCAAAAACCAGGAAAAAAACAGGGTGTTGAATGTGTGACTTAGTTTTTAGAGGTGTTGGATTGAAATAGTAGTGTGAAGGATGGGTTGGAGCATGAGGGTTTTGTTTTCTACTAGATTGAGGTGGTAACAGTTAGAAACAAGGGCCTGTGATAGGTTTTGGGAGTACCTGGAGAGTGGTTCTTCATCATAACAGATGTGAACCTATGTTGTCGATTACCTCACAAAGCTTTCCAGTGGTGTCAAAGCTAGCCTGCACCTGCCTGGTCCTGCAAAAGTGGTCCTACACCTATCTCATAGCTAATACCTAACAGCAGAAGCTTTTTCCTCATTTTTTATTTTCCATTTAATCCAATTTCGATGAATCATATGCCCCTTGGCAATTTCCCCACACCTTCTATCCCATTTAGAGTTTTTGAATCTTAAATTCTCTGAATGCATTTTCACTACCCATATATTTTGCCTTGCATAAATTCCAGTTTCAGTCAAGAATGATGTGTACTGTTTAGAAGAGTCATGGAAATCTTGGGGACTCTTAAGGATGTGAAGCTATAATCACCACGCATTCTTCATTATCAGATTGATGATTGTATTCTAATGGGGAGTGGAATTAAGCAACTATGAAATGTACTACTTGCATTCTGCATGATAAGAGTATCTTTTGTTTGTGAAGTGGAAGTGTGCTGGTATTCAGAGCCTATTGTTCCATCCTGATCCATGTAGGTGGCGATTAACTGGGAGTAGCCACACTGGTGGTTACATCTATTATTTTATAAAGGAAAATTCAAAAGGATGGTTTGGGTATAATACATTCTGGTATTTATTCCATCCCGTTTGAGTGTGTGCAGCAGTACATTGGGCAGATAGCACACTCCAGTTTTCAGAACTGAACAGAGCACACAAAATGCGCAATGAAGTCAGCTGTGGCCTTGCACAGCATAGAGAAGAGTCATGGGCTTAGCTTCAAGACAACACAAATATTAGACATATCAAAAGGATACTAGAACAGTGTGACTAAGGAGGAGGAAGATTCTCCTCATGGAAGACATTGTAAACTGAGACACTGGATATAGGAATTTTTTGTTTGCGTGTCCACAAATCAAGCAGTAATTAATCATTTCAATGAAACTGTTCATGGTGATAACTTATGTCACATCAGTAATAACTCATGTTACATTTTGATGTGACTATGAAATTCTGTGAAATGATATAGTAAAAGGGGCTACTAATATAATTCGTTTGGCAAAGGGTTGATACATTCATAATACGTAAAATAATGGAACCTTTCCACACAAATGTTCAGCTTGTATGCTTGCAGAGAAGCTATATGAACAATAGCAAATTGTACCTGTGGGTCATCCTCAACGATAAACTCTTCCAAATTACTTGGAGTTTGAGGGGGTGGTAAAAACAAATGATGTGCCAAACATTTTAAAACATTTCTGTACAACCTAGACTTGGAAGAAGAGGAGGAGATTCAAGATAGAGGGAAAAACTGTACTACTCCTCTGGTTCTTCGTACTCGGGGAATTTTTCTGAAAGCTTACCTGCATATTTGCATCACAAATCTTAAATTCTGTGTGGACCAGGCACAGCTAGTATCATGTACGTTCTATCGAAAGTTTAAGAGAGGAGTCACTTATCATGCCTTTTAACAAATGTCACAGTTAAATTAGTCAATTTAAGATTAATACCCATTCAATCGGCTAACAGCACATTCTTCTCTGAAATCTGAAATGCTGAAAAATTTTAATCTGATAGTTTTTCTGATGATACTCTAAAACAGGATTCTGCTAGAACTTGGAAGTTATCTTCTCTTCCTTCTGATGGGTGCCTGAATGGGTGAGCTTGGCAGCCAGTGACCATGAGATATCGGCAGAGCTAACTTTACTGCAGCATCACAGACAGAATTGATCATGGATCTCAGAGCCATCCTGAGGAGCTGAATCAGAGGCTATGCTGCTTCTTTGATGATCTTTTCTTCATATTCCTTGATCTCCACCATAGGGTTGAGTCATGTAGGGTACTCTTAAATAAACCAGGGTGCACTACACATGTGAATAGGTTACACAGGTAACAGGGCCCATATGGAGCACATTGGGATTTTTTTTAGGCTGAGGGAGGAAGACCAGGACTTTAAATACAGTTGGAAGCAACCCAAATAAAATTAATATTGTGTGGCAGGAATAGCTTAGAATCTCAACAGTTAAAAGTCCTTGTAGTTAACTCTCTAAGTGTTTATAACAAACAACCTGAACTAGAAACCGTTGTTAGTAGCACAGTTATTCATTGTAATCAGTACCAAAACCAGAAGTTCCACAGACATTTTTAATAATGGCAAAATGGAACATAAACAGAGTTGCAGTAAAGTTTGTTCCTTTGTTTGATTCCCAAAGAACATCTAGAAAAACTTATTGAGCATACAAACGATATTGAAACATTCATTTAAATGATAATTAAAATGAAAATTAGTGCTGAAAGGATGCCATTTGGCACCACTGAAACAGGAATCAGAGACAAACTTTTTTAAAACTAAGAAAAGAAAACGTACCAGCACTGCTTTGCGAAGTGGAAACAGTTCTGGGATAATTGTGTGAATGGGAAGTACTTTAAGGAGAGAAGGACCAATAATCTGCAAGTTTATTTGCCAGCAGTTTTGTTCCTCATGAATTTTATCATGCTGCGTAGGTCTGCCAGATGTTCAGATAAGACTAGAGTATGTTGTAAAAATTAGTACATTTGAATAATATGCTTTCCTTCATATGAGGAAATTTTATTAAAAACTTCCTGCACAAGGGCAGTAAATCAGTACAAAATTTTTGGTCAAATGCTGGCTACAAAATTTTGGAGGCAACTTCTGTACTTATAATAAAACTGTAACAGGCCAAAATCTGTACATTAAATAGATTTAAAAAAATTTAACTGGGTGAAGAATTACTAATGATAAACTGTAATAGCCAAAACAGCATTTTTTTATTTTTGTCTGCCTGTATGTATGTATTTTTGAAAAATCATCACACTAAAACTACCAGATGGATTTGCATGAAACTTGGCATCATTATAACAGATACTATGTATCAACTTTTAGAATACTTTTTATCCCAAAAAACGTTAGGGTTTCCATGGGATAAGTGATGAAAGTTAGATATTTTTGAAAGTGCAAGATGCAGAAACTTCCTCATGGATTTGAATGCAACTTGGCATAATTATAACTAATACTATCAATTAACATTTAGAATACTTTTTTCCTTGAAAAGTTCTTGATAATGTTCCAGTGGGATAAATGATGAAAGTTAGGTATCCTTGAAAGCACATCATGCTGAAACTGCCAAATGGATTTGAATGCAATTTGGCATAATTATAACTGATACTATGCATTAACATTTAAAATATATTTTATCCCGAAAAAATGATAATTTTCAAAAGAGATAATTGATGGCAATTAAGGATCTTTGAAGCATTTCACGCTGAAACAACCAGATGGGTTTATAAGCATCATGGCATGGTTATAACTGATATTATGGATAAACGTTTAATATACCTTTTATCCCAAAAAACGACAAGGTTCCCGTGGGATAGACGATGAGATTTATGGTATAAATGTAGTTTCCAATGCCATGCAACTTGAGTAATGTGCGCAAACTAGAATACACGTGGCAGGGATGTCATAGGGTGAGCATTAAGTTTCATGGGTGGGCCACTCTATATACACAAGCATATGCAAGATGCATTCTTACCTAAGAAGATTTGGGCATCCAGACCTATTCATTACGTTTAACATCAATTCAAAGTGGAAAGAGATAACCCAAAAGGAGAATGTGTTCGGTGCGTCACTTTGATTTATGTACAGTGTAGAATGGTAGAAGAGGGGTTTGCTGCATACACATATTCTTTTATGGCTGCAGGAAAAGATGTGTCTCAATGACATCAATTGCAGAAATTCCAGATCGTATCCTTCTCTGTACGCTATCATAGACATATGTTTGCACGGCCCTTGCAGCACCATTGATACTAACTCACCTGCATGGGAGATAGCCACTGTACAAATATTTCTGAAAATGCTGGTCAAGCAAACAATAACAGGTGAGGAAGGTTAGCGATCATATTGTTGATGTTTATCTATACATGGTGGTTTCACTGCTGATATAAGACTGTGTGGTCAACAGGTAGTTCAGATAACAGATTGGTAGTACCTTACTCCCCAACACTATCAAAAACATTTGGTGCTCACATGAAAGTCGAGATGTGTAACTGCGTTCAGTCATTCAAGTACATGTGCAAGTATATGAACAAAGGTAGTGACCAAGCAACCACTGCACTGAACAACAAAATGGAGATGATTTCACTCGATACCAATCCGGCCAATACGTTAGCTCATCAGAAGCCTTTTTTGTGTATTCTTAGTCTTCCGATACATGATAGGTAATCGCCATTCACAAATCCTGATGTTCTCTTGGAGGATGAGTAACGCATACATTTTGATGCTGATAATGTAGAGGAGTGTTTAGACAATTCAAGGTATACTACCTTCCTGGCATTTTTCCAGTTATGTGTGATGATAACTTTGCTAAAACACTGCTGTACGATGGGGAATTTGCCTACTGCTCCTATACACAAGGAGTATTTAGTTGCCCAAGAGAGGTGTTGCAGTAAAGGGTGTTCCAAGTGTTGTTAAAGAATATAATTCAGGAAGAGTTTATCCAGTAAATATGAATAATACGGCACTGTATTTTTTGTGGTTGCTTTTACATATGGTACATGGTCCAACTTCATTCAGTGCGCTAAAAACAGTCAGTGATGTCGAGCAACCCATCTTTTTGGCCGTTTGCTGAGTGCCACATTTGCTTAATGATGACCAGCACTGGGACGATACACTGGCTCAGGCTTGTGTTATCAACAGTTCATGCCACTTGCGCCATTTGTTTTCTGTGATATTGGTATTTTATGGAGTCTCAATGTGTGGGTGCTTAGTTGTGGCAAGAGTTCTTGGATTTATTGTATGAAATAGGTAACAATACCTTTCCGAAAGAAGAAGGGAAAGTTAAGACTTCTGCCTAGCTTATGTGTAGCCGTTCCTTCTTATGAGGAATTATTTATAGTTTACGATTAAACAGAGAAAGTGACAAATAGAGAGAAATCATGGCTCTACAGCTGAGCTACATTGCTGATTCACAATGATCTAGCTGCCTTTATTAATAACACCATACCATATGAACTTATTCCCTGTAACTCCATCAATAGGGTTTTGGAGCAAGGCAAGGCCACCCTCTATCCTATGGAGTTCTTAAATTCTTTAGCTGTACCCAGACTTCTGTCGCACGTATTAAATTTAAAAGTTGGTGTGACATCCTGTTGCAAAATTTAAGTATACCAAAATTGTGTAATGGGACTCGGCTTAAAGTGGCCACTTTGCAGCAGAACTTAATAGAAGATGAGATTTTTATGGTATGTGGTACCGGGAACAAGTTTTATCCATACCAAATAATTTCCCATCCCGCATCAAGCACGTAAAGTTTCCGGTAAGCGTCTGCTTTACTATGACAATAAATAAAGCTTAGGGGCAGACGCTGCGGACTTTGGGTGTGGACTTCACCACCAGCTGCTTCAGCCACCGACAACAGTACGTGGCTTTATACAGAGTAAGTGATTCCACTAATATGTTTGTGTATGCTTCTGACAGTGTGATCTTCTATATTAATATTATAAATGCGAAAGTAACTCTGTCTGTTTTTTACATTTTTGGGCTGAATTGCTAATCCGATTTTGATGAAATCTGACAAGGAGATACTATTTGCCATTAGAATGGATATAGGATACTTTTGTTTTGTATAAATGATACATATTGTCATGGAATTTCAAAAAACTAACTGAACAGTGATAGACGCATAGCATGAGTAAGTATCTGAAATGCTTTCTGGCAGAGTGGGCTGGTTGCTTTCTAAAGTTCAGAGTGCAATCTGTGTACAGGTCCCAGAGTGAGCAAACAGTTTTAAGAATTGTTTTTGATCATATGAGCCACATCTGGATGTTCCATTGCTTGGATTTCTTGTTATACTGTAGGTCCCACAAATTGAGGGGCGGGCTAATCATATGTACCTACTTTTTTACTCTACATTGGTCCCTCAGGCTTTGTTTCTCTCACAGTCAGCTTGTGTGTGAACTACATTAATCTATACTAATATTGTAAATGCAAAAGTAACTCCGTCTGTCTCTCTGTCTGTTTGTTACGTTTTCATGGCTAAACAGCTAATCCGATCTTGATGAAATTCGACAAGGATATACTATTTGTCATTAGGAAGGGCATAGGATATTTTTTTTTTTTTTGAATAAAAAATACAAATTGTCATGGAAGTTTGAAAAACTAACTGAATGGTGATACACTGATGCATAGCATGTGTAAGTTTCTGAAATGTTTTCTGGCAGAGCGGTCTGGTAGGTCAGAGGTTAAGATGCTTACTTTCTAAAGTTCCGAGTGCGATCTGCGGTTCAAATCTCAGATGGAGCAAACAGTTTAAGAATTGTTTTTGTTCATATGAGCCATGCCTGTTTATTCTGTTGTTCAGATTTCATGTTCACACAGATTCAGGGGTGGAATGTATTGCAAATTCATATGAGTTTACTTTTTTACGATATATCGATCCTCCAGACTTTGTTTCTCTCACAGTCAGTTTGTGCGTGATCTACGCTAATAGTATTATAATGGCGAAAGTAAGTCTCTGTCTCTCGGTTTAATTTAATTGCAATGGAGCACACGCTCCAGTGGCAATTTCCCTTCACACCAAACTTCCCCCTATCCTGCACCCACCTACATTTTCCCTCTACAAATTTTAACTTTAAATTCTTTTAATGTTTTCGGTAAGTTACGTTTTGATGGTTAAATATCTATACCCATATTGATGGAATTTGACAAGGTAATACTTTGTATCTTTAGGAAGGATACAGGATACTTTTGTCAGTAAAAATTACAGTTTTATCATATTTTTGATAACTTATCGAATGGCAGACAGATGCGCGTGTGAGTCTGTAATGTTTCATTGGTCACTCAGGCTGTGCTTCTCTCTCAGTTAGTTGGTGTACGATTTTTTAATAAATTCCGTTTACAGAAAAAACTTATTATTTAGTATAGATGTCGATTTGCGCAGCACCGTACTATTACTTTGTGTCTACCTAAAAGTTTCTGGCATCAGTTTTATTTTATCTTTTTTTGTCAAGTGTCGCAGGTGTAAACCAAACCTAAGGTGTAGCTCTAGCAGAGCACAAGCAGCTGTAGTTATTAGAACCCAAGAATCTGATGCTTATGCTGAAAAAAGAAGAGAAGGCCAGGCTGACATTGAAGCTGTTCAGTTAAACTCCCTCCATCCACCTTTGTTTTTAACATCTTGGAAATTAATTCTCTTCACGAGACCTTTGAATGGTATAGTGACAGCTTTCCCATCATATTATGCCTACTCAGTTTTGTTTGAGACAAATCTTATGTAACTTATAGCTTTCTATAACCAGTTCTGGCAATGAAATTCTAAGTCCAAGCATACGAAGTCATTAGTAACAGCTAGTTCAGACAATATATTTGGTAATTTTAAAGTTGGATTACATTACTCCTCGTTTAATTACCACTGTCCCTTGTTATCAGAATTATAATACAATTACTTAAGTATCTCAAAATTACCTATGGTAAAAAGATAAATAGTGGAGTATTCATAAAACTGAAAAACTGTTTTGTGAAACATGTACCCAAAGCAGTGTTGTTGTCAGGCCATTTTCCCCTCACAGTTACTTAGTAAATTAATTGTTTATAAAATAATGCCCCTGCAGCTGTTTTTACATAAAAATACCATTGCACCAACATTATTTATTAACAGTTGATAAACATCTATTCTTTAATAGACATTGACATGACATAATTATGAGTGCTTGTGGAGTGATTGCTTGTTTTGTATGAATCCTCCTTATGTAAGAAGTCTTCAAGGGCGTACAACCAGATTGTGTTGTAAAAACACGATGTTTCGACACCTAACTCCATCATCTTCTCAGGGGTGAAATCGCTTGGACTCATCTGCCAACCGACAGATGATGGTGTTGATTACAACACAGTGCGGTAGTATACCATTGAAGACTTCATATCTTTCTTGACAAGTGTTGTTCAATATCATTGAAGTATTTTCCAACTTTTTGTATTGAGTTTTTTTGTAGTGTTGTGTTTTGTTATGAAAGCTTATACAGGATACCAATATAATGTAAAACCTGTGGAACCTGAACATATATTTACCTGACATGTACTTGGCCGTTTTTGTAGTTCTCTCTCATTGTTTCCTTGTCATGCAATGATGTTATCAAAATTAATGTTTTATAATGCCAGGTTTAAATTTGCACTAGAGACTAGATCATTATTAAAATACCCACAGATCTTTTGTAGCCTTAGTGGTATTATGGAAAATTGTAAGTTTAATTTTGATTTTTTTAAATAGCTGCTGGCCTGTATTACCTGGCAGAATTGGTAGAAGAGTACACAGCTACATCAAAGAAAGTAATTTGGTGGATGGTTATGGTAAGTAACTATAGTGTCATAATCCAGAACTTGCAATATGACATATGATATAAAAAAAATGAACTTCTTAGAGTGTATAATATTATTAGAAGGAGGTACCCAAAAGAAATCGATTTTTTTTTATTCATGTGTTTAATTTTTTGAGAAAATAAAATTATTCCCCTTCCAACTACTCTCTGTTTGAACTGATACACTTGTCACAATCTTTTATTCCATTGTTCAAAACATTTTTTTATATTTCTCCTCAGAGACGCCTGACAGAATCTCTGTCAATTTTTTTTCTTCTCCTCAGCTACATTGGAAAAATGTTTACCTTCCATGTCTCTCTTCATTTGAGGGAATAAAAAGAAGTCACAGTGGTGAATGGGGGGGAGGGAGGGGGAGAGAGCCACAGGGGTCATGGCATTTTTAATAAAAAACGGTGGAAAAACGATGGAAGAACCAGTCACCCGACTGCCACAAGCTAAGCATTTTCTGTCACACATTGCTGTGCAATCTTTTCGAAATGTTCAGGTAAAAGGTCTGATTAACTGTCTGACCCTGTGCAACAAACTCTGAATGGACAACTCCTTGCACGTAGAAGAAATGAATCAGCATTATTTTGATGTTTGACTTTACGTGTTTTGCTTTTTTGATGTGAGGCAAGCTCAGAGTCTACTTTGGCTCGATTGTTGCTTTGTTCCAGGGTCATAACCATAGTACCAAGATTCTTCAACTGTGGTGACCTTGAAAAAAAAAAGGGTTTGTACCATTTCGAATCTCTTCCTTGAAAGCACAAAATGCTTCCAAGGGATCTAGTTTTTGCTATGAAATCAGCAGTCAAGGCACAAATTTAGCAGCTACCCTTCCCATACCCAAATCTTCACTTAAAATGCACTGAACTGAGCTCTAAGTCACTCCAGACAGCTCCGCATCTTCTTTGATTGTATGTCATTGATCATTTAGCATGATTTCCGCAAATTTTTGTGATATTTTCATCGATTTTGGCTGTTGACAGCCATCCAGAACAAGGTTGGTAATCAATTGACATTTCACTTCTTTTGAAATGTGAAAACCACTCAAACATTTCAGTTTTCCCCAAAGTGCCATTCTTTATGCAATTGTCAACATTTTCAAGAGTTTCTGTACCAGTTTTTCCGAGCAAGAAGCAAAACATCATGGCCTCACGCTGTTAATGAGAATCAGCCATTGCATAAATGATGAGCACACAAAACAGTAGTTAAAAAAATTATACAACCCAAACACAACATTCTCTTATGGCAATAATTAGTATACTGATTCAGGGAAAAAAAGGACTACACGCACCGGCACTACAAAAACTCCGCCCTCTAAAACATGTGTTCTGTTTCTTTTGGGTACCCGCTTGTATAATAGTTGAGACATATTTCTAAAAAGTTGAATAAATGAATGTTGTGTACTGTTACTGACAGGTGATTGTTTTGGCACAAATACCATACTTGTGTAACTAATATCTTTTCAGTAGTGTATGTAGCCTTTGAATTTGTGTGTTCTTAGATTTATCCCAAAAAGTATTCGCAAAGTGGAACGCAACAAGTTTCATTGTTCATGGACAGTGTGAAAAATATTATGACCTTGTGACCAAAATTGTTTGTACTTTAAATATTACCATTGTCTCGGGCAAAAGAAGGCAAGAAATTGTCACTTGTTTATATTCAGTTGAAGAATTTGTTTCTAGCTGCAGGTTTGTTGACAGAAGGCAACATAAGATTACATGGAAAAGATGAAAAACATGAATTAAATCTTTTTGTCATTTTCATTTGAGAATTATAGATTACTAATTGAAGGAAGTTTTCATATCTGCAGTCAGTAAATCATGGTATGTTGCAGGTAATAAATAGTAAAGGCCACTTTGTTTTCAAGTTTTAGGAAATATATTTATTGTAAGGTTATTAATCTCAAAACTTTATTCCATTATTTTGAAACTGAACAGGTGGTTAACACTTGGGCCTGATGTCTGGGAGCACAAGGGATTGATCCCTCATCTGTCCATCCAGATTTTTTTCCTGAAATTACTCCAGATTAATACCTATATGATTCCTTCAAAATACCATGACTAAATTCTTTCCTGTTCCTTGTTTTACATCCTCTCCGGGCTCTAATGAACTGAGCTGATAAGCCTTTAAAAAATGGCAATTTAAAGTGAATTTTCCGAGAACCACAGGTAATAGATATGCAAATACTATTTATAATTCTAATTGGGAAACTGTTTATAATTATAATTGGTTATTATAAGACTTAGGTGAGAGTTCACAGTTAGTACAGTGATTGCTTTTACAATTTGTTGAAATGTAATACGAATTCATGAAGTTTCTCATTTGCCATCAAACTGACTATGCTATGATATTGTAGTATTTTAGGTACACTGCATACTTTGTTGACTTTAAGAATTGTGTCATTTTTTAGAGAACTTTTGATATTCAGTTTTTACTTGCCACCTAAGCTGAAACATAAATGCCTTGTTGAGATCTGGTGCTCAAAGGAATATCGTGTCTATGGGAAATTGAAGTTTGGGAAAGACATCGTGTATTGAAAACAGTGAAGCAAATGGAGAGGACGGTTCAATTTATTTAACATATTAGTTTAAAGGGCATCACAGACGTATAAGTTGATATCTACTAATTTTTGTAACTAGTTTTGCATGACGATAGCTGTAAATAATGATGATAGCATTATGAAAGTCGTAGATGTGAGGAAAACTCTAAGTTAATTTTTGTTGAAAAGCTTGTTTAAAATATAGGTATCACACGTGGACTAAATCAGTTCATGTAATGTTTGTATCAGTTTGAACCTAAGAAAAGAGGGTACTAAATATACACTGTTATGGTTATTTTTTTACAAAGACAATGTATCTTTTTTTTCCCAGTGTGGTAAGAGATTGCATATAACACTGTGGATAGCTTGGTGCTGAATTAAATAGCGATGACTCTTGTGTAATGGTTTCATGTGATCTTGTACTTTTTTTTCAGGTCACCTTACTGATTTATGTGGGATTCATACTATTTGAAGATTTTCCTCATACCTTGACTATATGCGGAATAATTAGTCAGATTGCCCACCTTTTTATTTTAAAGACGTATCCTTATGTTGTCATTACATCACCTTCCTTCATTATTGCTGTAATTATGTTGGTTATAAACCACTATCTGGCATTCCAGTATTTTGCTGCTGTGTACCATTCTTTCTCTGAGGCAAGTGTTTAATAATTTACTGTTTTCATTATTATTATTATAATTATTTGAGGAGTTTAAGATTACCTGAGTTCCAAATGCTGCAGAGTATTCTGTCTGTGATTTCTGGAGATTTAACTTTGTTTTTGTGTTCCACAGTTTTAAACTTAAGTTGGTTTAGATATATTTAAAAAAAGGTGATCGAAGTGATCCTGGGAACTATCGTCCCATATCTATAACATCTGTTTGTAGTAGAGTTATGGAGCATATTATATGCTCGAACATTATGAATTTTCTAGATTATAATAATTTGCTTACAACAAATCAACATGAATTTCGGAAGAAAAGATCATGTGAAACACAGCTGGCCCTATTTACACACGACGTAATGAAAGTTATCGATACAGGTTCACAAGTAGATGCAATTTTTTTAGATTTCCAGAAAGCCTTTGACTCTGTGCCACACAACCGCCTTTTAGCGAAGCTTCGAGCGTACGGTATATCGGATCAGCTTTGTGAATGGATAAAGGATTTTCTAACTGGTCGGTCGCAGTATGTTGTCGTTGAAGGAGAAAGTTCTAATCTAGATGTTACATCGGGTGTACCTCAAGGAAGTGTAATAGGACCACTTCTTTTCTTAATTTTTATAAACGATCTCGGTGACAAAGTGAAAAGCCTTTTTAGATTGTTTGCTGATGATGCGGTTATTTATAGGGAAGTAAGAAATTTGGCCGATTGCTTAGAAATTCAGCGCGATCTGGATATTATTTTGGCTTGGTGCGCTGAGTGGCAACTTACTCTAAACTGTAAAAAGTGCAAGAAAATGAGCATAACTAACAAAAAGAATCCGATTGTTCAGAAATACGAGGTAAACAGTTCAGTTATTGTTATGGTCTATTCTATGAAATATTTGGGAGTAACAGTACAAAGGAACATGAAATGGGACATACACATTAATTCATTAGTAGGTAGAGCAAATTCTAGGCTGCGATTCATAGGTCGAATCTTGAAAAATTGTAATGAACAAACAAAGGAGATAGCGTACAAATCTCTTGTGCGTCCACATTTGGATTATTGTTGTGCCATTTGGGACCCGTTTCGTAAGGGATTGATCGAAAGTATAGAGAAAGTACAGAAAAGAGCCGCTCGATTCGTGACCGCTTGCTACAGTCCTTCTGAAAGCATCACAGAACTGATTAGTAGATTAGTTTGGGAGAGTCTGGTAGATAGATGATACACGTTTCGTTTAAACTTATTGGGAAACATGCGTACTCCCACTTTCACGTTTGAGTGTAGTGAAATACTTCTTCCACCAACCTATTTGAGTCGGAAGGACAGGAAAGATAAAATTAGAGAAATAAGGTGCCGGACTGATTCTTATATGAATTCTTTTTTCCCTCGTACCATTAGGATTGGAATGCACAGCAAAGAGATTAGCTTTGGTGCTGAGCACCCTCTGCCACCCACAATTTTGTGAATTGCGGAGTATATATGTAGATGTAGATATATAATTTTTTTTGTTCATATTTTTTACTGTTACTGCACAGAAGGCTCTTTGTATTTTGAGATGTCAGTTGCAGATATTAGTCCGGAATTTTGACCAGTCCTGCATCAGAATTTAGAAAATAATATTTGGTGCTATTTATTGAAGTTGAGGGTTCTCTGTTTTATTTTTGCATTTTATATTGCGTTAGCTTATTTCCCCAAATGGGTACAGTGATTGAGTCAGTATTTATGAACATTGTGTTGCACTTTTCATTAGTATTTTTGCTAATTTGATCTGTAAAACATTTTTAATGCTTTAATTTCAGTGTTTATTTATTTTTAAAGAAAATTGATAGTGTATCTTAAAATTAGAAACTAATGTAAACCTGTAAATTTTTGTTGATCATAAAACAATTCAGGGGAGTGTAGTATTGATATACTGTAGTATTGTAGTACTGGTGAATATTTACAAGATCATATTTTAAAGTGAAATTATCTTTTTTGTTGAATATGTCCCTTTTTTATTTATAAGTAACGATGGAAATGTAATTTTCTGTTTTACTTCTTCTTAGAAGCTTGATTTAATCTGCAAGTTATGATGTAGAAGTGGTATAAGGAAGATGGTGAAGGAGGCACAGCATACTATTGTTGGTCTCATGTAGGTCACTATGACAAATCACAGTTGAACCACATTTTGAGGCAGGTAAACATGGAGACGGAGGTGCTGCTTGGGAAAGGCATTAGTTCTTTTTTTGGGGCTTGTGCCTGTGGACACCATTGGAATGTTAGATTTCACTACATATGGCTTATATTTAAATAGAAGCAGCAAGAGGATTCCTTCTGTGTTGTTGGATAAAGCTGTAAGGGAGCCCATTTCTAGTTATTTTGGGGTTAAGTCTGTGACTTTTATAGGTTAAAGGCTACTAGTAAGGTAAAGCCAAGATGCACTAAGGGAAATATTATAAATTCTAAACAAATAGTTGAAGCTGATGAAACATTAAAAGATGGGGTTGCAATGAGGAAGTTGAAGGGTAATGTTGAAAATATCACTAAGCCAGTTGTAAGACTAATACTAGTAACTATAGGAGTATAATGAACAGAGTAATAGAGTTTGGTAAGTTATTGGAGGTACACAAATCATGTGTAGAGTATTGATCAAAGGAAGAAGAGTTTTGTGGTTGTGTCTATTGGGGGAGGTGGGGTTTGTAATAGTCAGTAAAGACTGCTACAGTTTACTGGTGTTCATAGGTGATAACCATGAGCAAATAGGTGCAATGGTTTTCTGTGGTGATTAAGAAATAACTGTTTCTAGTGAATATTACATAAAATGTTGTTTGGCAGGCTCTGTACAGTGTAGTTTGCATGTGTGCCCAGTGGAGTACAAAGAAACATGTAAACTGATCCATAAACATAATTTCCAATCCTTAGAATCAGAGTAGTTCTCTTGTTATCACTCCATTGTTTGGTTAGAGGGTTATCTGAAAATTGTGTATTCTGTTTGTCACTTTTTTTAAAAAAAATCATACTAGCTGTTCAACCTTGAAAATTGGTAAGTGATGAGTTTGCTTTTCCTATTGTTGTTTGAATCAGCTGAATATTCTTTTTTGTGTCTAGCACACATTGCACAGTATTCTTGTAGTGAATGAAAAAGTGGAAATGGAAAATTATGACATTTGTACAGTTAATGTTCGTTCATATATGTTTTTGAGTGAATCAAGCATTTATAACTGAAAATGAACTTGTTTACAGGTCATTTCATATTTCACACTCTGTCTTTGGCTTGTGCCTTTTGCACTCTTTGTTTCACTGTCAGCTAATGAAAATGTATTGCCCACATTGGCAGAAACAAGACCTCTTCTTGGTAAGTATATTTATATTAAGACTGCTCTTTCCTTCCTTGTCATATACTAAAGGTTTATCACTTGTACTGTTCTAGTGATTGCTTTTATATAATTTAGCTGATAAACATTTTTAGCATACTATTTAGAATGAAATTAAGTTACATTTAGTTTTGTAGCTGTGATTACAGAAGTCGTGCTCATATCAGTTCCTGACATGATTTGCCATTTGTGACTTAAAAGAAAAGTTTATTTATGTTACACTAGCTGCTGTTAATTGAAGAAATTCTTGTTTTAAATTAGCACAAAAGTTTATATTATGTAAGATTGTGCTGCTGAACGATGAAAAAATAATTATTTCTAACAGTGTTATAGTTGGCTTAAAAATCCACTTCAGTTAAGATAAATGTAATCACTCCTTTATTTTTCTGCACCAGAGCAGAAAAAAGAAACAAAGGAAAATATCAGACCTGGTCTTTTGTTTTTCCTTGTATTCAGTCATACTTTAATAACATTCAGTATAGGATATCATCATCTCTACACTTATCACATCAATATTCTTACTACGGTGTATAATAATAGAACAACAGAAGTTTACATTCTACTCTCAGATGAATCTCTATGGCTAAAAATGCCCCATGAAAAATATGCTGCAGATATTAAGTTTTTAAAATTTATGTCATAAGGAAAGCAGTAGATACAGCTATTTGATAGAAGTTAGAACACTGAAAAAGGTTATGGTTAAAGGGAGATATGGCAGTTGGTATAATCCTGTGATATTAAGAAGAATAGCCAGAAAATAAACTCATTCAGGCAAATGAAACTGATCCTTCAACAGCCGGCCCACCAACGTGATGTATGCTAAGGGACTGCGGTTTGACTCAATCCAGGACGTTCAAGCAGCATCGACGAGGGCTCTCAACAGCGTCCCCGAAACTGACTTCCAGAAGGCGTACGGCCAATGGCAGCAGCGTAATTTTTGGTGTGTAGCTGCCTAAGGGTGCTATTTCGAAGAGGATTAAGGAATTGTGAAGATATCTTCAATAACTTTTTTTTTTAAAAATCAGTCCTACTACTTTTGGTATATACCATGTAGTACTTGCAGCTTTAAACATTGATACATATTTCAGACATCTTGCAATCTCCAAAGAATGAATGTTTTTACCACCATCTTTTCTTAATGGAATTGAACACAGATTTTCCCTGCAATCATTTATTCTCATTGTGATCAGGGTTTTCCTTTCAGCAGAATTATCACCAGGCCAGGGCATGTTTGATAATTCTCAGACCAGGCATTTGAGAGAAAGCAGGTTAATATCCTTGTCCAATCATGCAGGTTTCTGCTTTGCATGGTTTTCCAAAATCACTTCAGGTAAATGACAGGATGATTACTTCAAAAAGGCCATGGCAGAATTCTTTCCAGTTCTGTGGATCCAAGCCTTTCCTGCCTCTAATAACCTCAATGTTGATGAGGCATAAAGCCATAAAAAAGGCAGCAGCATTGATGATTTTCCCCGACTTATCTTAAACAATGTTGCGAACGTGATGCCACATATTTGCACTCCGTCTACGAGGGTGGTCTGAAAAGTTTCCGACCTCAACGTGATGATGGCAGCAGTCCTAAATAAAAGCTAGTGAATTTTGTTGTTTATCTGTTGACAGTTACTCACCAACGTTTCAGTCATTTTGAACGTGCAGTTGTTATGTAACAGTTGTTTGAATGTGTTGATGTGAGTGTTTTTGTGAAAATGGACAAATCAAGTATCGAGCTGTCATTAAATACTTGTTTTCGAAAGGCAATATGCCTACGCAAATCAAAGATGAGTTGGATTCTGTGTATGGGGACTCTGCACCATCACTTACCACAGTGAAATTTTTGGCAGCTGAATTTAAACGTGGCTGTAAGAGCTTGGGAGATGACGAACGTTCGGACCGAGCGTGGTGGTGTAACGGATAGCGTTCTGGCCTCGCATTCGGGAGGACGGCGGTTCGAATCCCCGTCCGGGCATCCAGATTTGGGTTTTCCATGGTTTCCCCAAATCACTCCAGGTGAATGCCGGGATGCTTCCTTCAAAAAGGCCATGGCCGAATTCCTTCCCATTCCTTGCCCCCATCCTTTCCCATCTCTAAAGACCACGTTGTTAAAAAGGGACGTTAAACTGTTACAAAAAAAAAAAAAAAAAAAAAAAAAACGAACGTTCGGGACGTCAAAAAACTGCAACCACCGACGAAAACATTTCCTAAGTTCACCAATTGGTGCTAGACGACTGCCGAATTAAAGTGAGAGAGATAGCAGAGGTTATGAACATTTCAAAAGAACGTGTTTGTTACATATTAAATCAACATTTAGGTATGAGAAAGCTGTCTGCGCGTTGGGTACCACGTTTGCTCACATTAGACCTAAACGTGTTCGAATGAACATTTCCAACGCTTTGTTGGTGCAGTTTAGGCACAATAAATCCGAGTTTTGGTGCCGATTAATTACTGTAGATGAAATTTGGATACACCATTATACACCCGAAACAAAAATACAATCCAAACAGTGGACTGCAAAGGAAGAACCGGCTCTAAAAAAAAAGCAAAAATTGTTTTTTTTTTTTGCTGGGAAAGTGCTGGCGAGTGTTTTTTGGGATAGTCATGGAGCTATTTTAATCTATTACCTTCAAAAATGAAAAACCATTACAGGAGCATACTATGCATCATTACTTGACAAGCTAAAGGCAGAACTTGCGGAAAAATGGCTGCATTTGCAGAAAAAGAAAATCCTGTTTCACCAAGACAACGCACCATCTCACACCTCAGCAGTTGCCATGGCGAAAATTCACGAATTACGGTTTGAACTGCTTGACCATCTGCCTTACTCACCAGATCTAGCCCCAAGTGACTTCTTTTTGTTCCCTCATCTAAAAATTGTGCTTGGAGGATAGAGATTTTCGTCAAATGAAGAGGCAATCACCTTCGTGAACAATTATTTTGCAGATAAAAATGCCGAGTACTATTTGGACAGGTTACAGAGATGGGAGCATCGCTGGGAGAAGTGTGTAGAGTTACAAGGAGACTATGTTGAAAAATAAAAAAAATTCAGAAAAAAGTCTTGTATCTTTGTTAGGTCGGAAACTTTTCAGACCACCCTCGTATCTTTCTTTATTGCTACCATTTCAGGAATCCGGTCATACACATCAGATGTTTCCATTTAAAATGTTGCCTTCTCATTAACAGCTACTGTCCTCCCAACCTACTATACGATTTTTATCTGACTCACTGAGCTTAACAGTTGTATTTTTATGACACCATACCACTGCAGTAGTGGCCGAGCTGTGAACCATTCCAGATGGTGGTAAGCATTATGGCCCAACCTTTCACTTATATTGTTATTTATCTACCATCTGATGCAGCCACACAAATTGATCCTGTTCTCACCTACATTGGATGTAGGCAATGTTACAAAAACCATTGAAAATGTGAGCAAAGGGCTTCACACAACTTAATTTTTATCTGTCAGTGTAGACGACCCACCAAAATATTTTTAAAAACAATTGTTTGAATTCCATCTACCGGTTCTCCAGAACACCAACAATATCAAATCAGGCCCATTTTTTTTACTTCCATTGTCTGTTGTTCTGCTAACATTTTTGTGGTTCCAGAATATTCTTGTTTTAAAAATAGCAGTCCCTAACTTTTAGAAAATCTTTGGGTTAACTCACTGGTTTGCTTCCAACATTGGAAGCTTAAGTTTAGTGCGCCCCTACATCAATTTACTAATTGCCATGTTATTATTAGAATTATCACTCCCGATTGATTCCACAGAAGTAACTTTTCCTCAAAAACTATTCAGAATGCAGATGATGTATGTGATAATTTATTCTGCTCACCACACATTATGCCACACTTTGTTTCAGATACTGCTATCTTCTTTTGTGTTTTAGCCATTTGGATCTCAAGTTGTGGGATTCTCTGTTGCAGTTTCAGATTATTTTTCAAGTTAATTCATTCCATCTAGCTTTGTGTTTTGTGATTTAGCTCTGACAACAGTCTAAGCATTTTTATCCATATCATTTTACGTGTTCTTTAAGCTGTTTATTGTATCTCTCAGAAGTCTTTTGCTAAAAATTGTCATTTCATCTTTGATTGCTTGTTGAAACTCAGTTCTGCATTCCACCTTTAATGCCAACAAATTCTCTTTTAGTCCTTCCATTTTGAGAATCCACTGAATTTGTCCTTAAATTGACATCTTACAATATTTAGCCAAGGAAACTTAACAAACTGCAACCAGTCATTTCCATTACATGTGGCATTTGTGTTAATCTGAACAGTCATAGAATTATGCTGGATGGAGAGATGTCTGTTGCTAGTGCTGGAAAACTAATTGCCTGTACTTTTCAATAGCATTATCACATCATCTGGAGTTGTTACTATAGGCTCTCATTTGTTGTTATCATTTGTTGCAATTTTTAATAATTTTTTATATACTAACAAACCCCTCTTATTCTTAAAACCATATAATATATGAGCCTGCTCAAATTAAACCATGTACCAACAACTAGGAGTTGTTTACTAAATCAGTTTGAATAACTATTACTTTTATTACCAGCACCACAAAGCACAAACAATAGAAAGAAAACTTGATTCTTCATACATTGAAACATGAGGGCTTTGCAGGTTTCATTGGGTTGTTTTGGCTTTCTGGATAACACCACATCAATTTTATACTTTTAGTCTGTTATAAAAAAAGAAGTTTTTTATTTTATTATTATTATCCTTCTCCTTACTAATGGTCAGTGTCATATAACCCAAATTTTGTTAATAAATTATAAAAATTAGTTTAAAGAGTTGCGAGCTAGTATTAGTTCAAAACTAAAGCATGTTTAAAACTATTTTCATACAATTTTCAAGTCAGATTCGATCATTGTTATTTGTAAATATTGGCCACATAAAGAAAATTCCTTGTTTTTGGATAGAAAATGCTACATTCATGTTTAGAGATACAGAAAATCATAACAATTAAAACAAGGTGGGACACTTCAGGGTTATAAAATTGTACTGAAGAGATATTTGATTTGCAAGTTGAAATTCAAACTTGGTTTTAGACAGTTAAATAATTTTCAAGCTCCGAGTTTTAAAGCTACAGAAAAGATTTATAGCTTAAAAGATGCTCCGAATTTTAGACCACATTATTTTAAAATTTGGAATCAGTAGCTATAAGCTAAGTAACATTTTTTTTGGAGAAAATGATGATTTTGGTAAATAAAATTTAGTTTTCAAGTAGTATTATTTGGCTGAATACAGATGAGGAAGTGTATTGAAAACAAAGTAGAATCTTTTCTGAACATAATAAACAAGTTTTTATAAAGCTCTATGCAATCCTTTCGGCGGAATAGGAAAAAGTAAATTACCAAGAAATATAGACAAATGGCGATATCCGATCGTGAGATCTGAGGATAGATTTAAACTAAGATTTTCAAACTATATGAAGGAGATTGGTTAGTGGTCTATATAGAAAATGGTATATGGAGATGTTCAAAAATTTTTTTAGCTCGGTAGCATCAATACTTTGGGAAATATAGGAAATAGAAATTTTAAATTAAGCTGCACTAATGGATTTCACTAAGATAGAAAATGGTAAACAAACTGGTTTATGTACCAAAAGATCTGTAAAGACTAGTAGATCATTTTAAACTAAGAATCAACACAGTAACTCACATACTGAACAAATGAGAGAAAATTTTAGGGTTTATTACTTCAATAATTTTATATAGCCAAACTACTAAAGCTAGAGAAATTTTTATTGGGATTCATTTTAACATTTATGGAACGGCCTACCTTCCACAAAAATTTTGGGCAGATCAGAGCAAAAATAAGGTCTCATGATAGAAAAATCTGTGGAGATATTTGCAAAATCTACCTGGTTCTCTAAATAGACGCCTGAAAATAATGGAGGGGGAAGTTGTTTGGAGTTACTTTTAGGGTAAGGTTGTGGTTAGCCACTGCCCGTTTGGAACAATGAGTGAAGGAGAACCCGGAATTGGTAGGCGTACCTGAGGCTAACAAGTCAGTCATGTTGGACTGACCATAACAGATAGTGGGACAGTGATTCACTCTGATGTAATTGAACTTTTATTCAGTTACGTGGGACTCCTGAGCTGCTTGCGGCTTTATCAATGTTTTTACCTGCAGTTGTTTATTTCGGAAAAGAAGTCTGATGCCATAAGTTTGATTATCATGATGTGTGTGAATTGAGCGGTCTCGTGGCTCCGTGGTTAAGTCATCTGACTGGAGATTGAAAGGTCCCCGGTTCGAATCCCTTTCTTAGCGGGGATTTTCACAGGCATTTAACCCGACCTTCACTTCTGGCACAGTTTGCTGTGTAATGTGAAGTATGCCAGGATGCTTCTGTGGTTCGGATCCCACGTTAAACTGTAGGTCCCCCATATCCGGCAGGATTGTTGAGTTAGGTTAAGGTGGCTATGACAGGGGCGGAATGTGCAGCCAGTAAAGACCCTGTCACCAGATCATTACGACCACACAGAATTATTATTATTATTTAATAATTGTGGAAGAATATATGGTTTGAACATTTAGTCAAGGTCTACAGTGAACATTATTTGAAAAATACCTTCACCCACTGAGGTCTTCAGTTGCTTGGTGACCTTAAAACAATATATCCGTAGGCCACAGTAAAAGGTCACAGGTTAGCGTAATGATGGAGCATCTCCACCGTATTGCTAATAGGAACACTAAAGTCTATTATTTTGGCAAATGTATTCAAAACGAATGATGTTCGTATTAAAATTTTAATTAGGGTTAAGTCATCTAAAAACTTTTCCATCATACTGAAGTGAACTCCTTATGTCAGTCACATTAAACAGTTATCTTTAACAATGCCTTTGTTGACACTAATGAAGGCAAAGTCCAAGTGCATGAGTGTTTCACTGCTTATAAGCCGGTAAGTGACTCTTCGGGACCTGGGAGCTGGACTCACTGGCCTGTTTATCAATGATACTTTGCAAAAGTATGATTTGAATATAAATGATTGTTGAGGCTAAAGAAATGACAATGGATCCAATATGATGGGAAGAAACAAATTATTCCAAAAGCAGAATTCTGAACCAATATTTGAGCATTTTTAAATCCATGTAACTGTCATTAAATCTGGTAATAGCAGGTGAAACCAAAACATCAGTTAAATCTGTTTCCTTGTCTGGATTTCTTTAAAGAATATTTGTTCTATTCTTTTGATTAACAAAGCGATGGGTGTGGTATCCAAGCACGTAGAAGGACTATCGCCAAAGAAATTTGTGAAATTTGTTTGGAGAATAGAAAGTCTAGCCCCGCTGCAGTTATTTATTACTACTCTTCAGTTCGTGAAACATTTCTGGAAAAAAATTATTCAGTTGCAGCAATAGAACCCTTGTTCCTGAAACAGATCATAGAGCAATTTGAGTTCATAGTTACAATGGTAACTTGGTATGGGACATATTTGAAGTAAACATTGTAAGCAAGGCTATGCAGAGTACAGGGTGCGGCAGCATAACTTCCTTTTTTAAAATGAGCGCCATTCAGTCGGTTGATATTGTAGATCGACGTTAATGGTCTCGTTCGAGTGGTGTAACTATAAAGTTTTTTAATTTTTTTTTTTTTTTTTTTTTAATTTAATTTAATTGCAATGGAGCACAGGCTCCGGTGGCAATTTCCCTACACAGCTATCTTCCCCCTATCCTGCACCCACCTACATTTGCCCTCTACAAATTTTTTCTTTAAATTCCTTCAAAGTTTTCGGTAAATTATTCATCGTTTCTCTTGGTAACTCATTCCAATCCCTGACACCCTTACCTAAAAAAGAGAATCTTCCTACACCCTTGTGCCTGAAATCGAGTGCCAGCTTGTGGTCATGGTCATCTTTTCCCTTCCATGCACTACTTTTCATACCTACTGCAATATCTTTCCATGCCTCATCACCAGTATATGCCCTGTACACTCCCCACTGTTTAGTCGCCATCATGCGTTGGAACAATGAGGATCGTGCGTTTGCCGTTGAGGCCTAATTTTAGAGCGGATGTTCTGTGATTGCAACCCAGCGCGCTTTTCGGAATCGCTTTAATTTAGCCCCGTTGGCCCCTGTCCCGGACCGGAAATCAGTTGTTACGTGGGTCACTATGTTCAGACAAACTGCAAGTGCGACAAGACGAAGATCTGGAGGCTCTCGGCCCATTAGTTCACCTGAGAAAATTGGGGCAGTGAGAGCTTCAATGTTGCGATCACCACGGTGGGGCGTTCTGCGCGCAAACATGCGTCTGCTCTTGGAATTTCCGATCATTCTGTGAGGAGAATTATTCATGATGATCTTCATTTTCATCCATACAAGATGTCGATTGTACAGGAACTTTCTGAACGTGAGTTCTCGGATGAAAGCCTGTGAGGTTCTTCTGGAAGAGGTTCCTGAGGACGCTATTGTTTTTTTTAGTGATGAAGCCCATTTTCATTTGTGTGGATCCGTCAACAAACAAAACATGCGCTACTGGGCTGACAACAATCCTCGACAATTACATCAAAGGCCTTTGCATTCACCGAAAGTCACAGTGTGGTGTGCAATTTCCTCAGTTGGAATTATTTGTCCCTGGTTCTTTGAGGAAAATGAGGTCACAGTGACACTGAATTCGGACCAGTACGTAAAAATGTTAAAGGATTTTTTTTCCCCACTGCTAGATGAGTTGGACTTAGGGGATACTTGGTTCCAACAAGACTGTGCAACAGCACACACGTCAAGAGCATCGATGGCTGTTTTGAGGGAACACTTCCCAGAGCGCCTCATCTCAATTAGGGGCGATTTGGAGTGGCCGGCCCACTCTCCCGATTTGACCCCTTGTGATTCTTTTCTATGGGTTTTTTTGAAATCCCTTGTTTATGTGAACCGCCCAAGGACCTTACAAGATTTGAAGACCAACATCCGGGAAGAAATTGCCAACATAACGCCTGTTATGCTGGCAGGAGTCATGAAAAACACCAGAAATCGGTTTACTCAGTGTGTGGAGAATGGGGGACGTCACCTACCTGATGTGACCTTCAAAACTAAGTAAAACAAAACTTTATGTATGTGCCTACATTATAAAAAACAAGTAAAAAATTTCTGATTAATACAACGGGTTTTATTTAAGTTTTGAAAAAAGGAAGTTATGCTGCCGCACCCTGTACAAGTGGATTTATGGAACACTTCACAATTTCTTGAAAACAGCTCGGAATTTGAGAAAGAGTACCAATGTTATTCGTCTGCTCTGATAATAGCTAGAAAAATTGCTTCTCAGATTGGGATAGATCCTATTACTAAGCCAGCCAGACCCCACAGAAAGTGGAGATTTTTTAAAAATAGGAGCCATTAGATGAGGCAACAACAGATCTAGAAGAATTGTTTACAATGAACGTGTTTTAGCATATGATCGATACAATTAAGAATGCGTTGGTCACCCAATTTACACGACTGTCAAAATCTAATGATACAGTGTTGTTCTTACACATTATTAATATAATTTCTGAAAATTCTGAAATTCTGAATTGGAATAACCTTGTGCAGATTTAGAAACAAGTTTAACTGATGGAGAAAAAAGTGACTTATCTGGTTGTGAATTGGTTGAGGAACTTTTTAACTGAAACTATTGTTGATGGGGCTTGAATGAGGAGAATGAATAAAAGTTCAACTTATGAAACAAAATGGTTGCCAGAATATTTTCCGAATGCTGGACAACACTTCGAATTTTGCTAATCATACCTGTAACTGTTGCAAAAGGAAATTAAAGTAAATTAAAACTTATCAAAACTTATTTAAGGTAAAATCAGACTCTAAATACTGTCAGATCTTTCAATTTTATCTATAGAAAGTAATACTACCCAAGTGCAAATGTGAGGAAGGTGACAATCTAGGCCTTTTAGTTATGATTTTATTTCCACATTTGTTGTTGTTGATGTTTCTTTTTTTTAATTTTTTTTTATTAAAAACAGTGTGAATTGGACATATGCATGATGTGAGAATTGTGTGCGCCATAGTAGCTTAAATAAATATTTTCAAACATTTAGTGTTCCTTTTTTACTGTTGTTTCTCATTCATACCACTTCTATCCAATACTAATCTTTTTGAGGTTTTAGTTATTATTAATATATAAATACTAACTTCTGCCTGCAGCTTTGCTCAAGTGGAATTAATAATGGATTCATATACAAACTCATATTTGAATTCCAGGGGAATTACTTTTTCGATCAGGATAAAAGTAGATAGCCAATACATTATACCAAATTTTATCCCAAGCTGTTCAGCCGTTTCAACATGAAACAGTAAAAATATCAAGTGTGGTGGGTTAGTGGTTAACACTCTGGCCGTGCATTCAGTAGGACGCCGGTTTGAATCCCCGTCCGGGCATCAAGATTTGAGTTTTCCATGGTTTTCCCAAATCACTCCAGGCGAATGCCAGGATACGTCCTTCAAAAGGCCATGGCCAAATTCCTTCCCGTTCCTTGTCCCCAAGCCCATTCCACCTCTAATGACCTCACATCGATGAGGCATAAAGACTTAAATGAAAATAAAAAACAGTAAAAACCATCAAAGCTAACAAACTTTTACATTTATCATACTAGTAGGATGTAAAGAATTTATCTTGAGTGTGTTTGGGCACCTTAATCACGAATAAGCAATTGCACATTTGGGATGCCACACTTGAAAAACTTGCCAGAGCCACCTCTGAGTGGAATTCTCCATGGTTTAGATTCCATAATAACAGTTATGTCATCTTTACCCTATCGGATTATTGGGTTGGGTTAAGTAGCTGTCACAGAGGTGGTATGCACAGCCAGTGGAAAACTCAGTCACGAGGTTATTCACATGAAATTATGGAGGGTTAACACAGTGATGTGATCAGCGGGTACAATAAGCAAATATTTTAGTAGTTTTTGATTTAGAGTGTTAGAAAGGTTAGTATATGAATAAGATTGATCAATAATAATTGTAACATACAGGAAAAATAATACATTCAAATAGAATAATTATTGATGGCACCATTAACCCTTTCCTACCGGCTATTGGAAAAAAAGGGAAATTTATAATTTCAATTATATATTTGTATAAAGGTACTTGAAATTAAACACACGTATTTTTTTCAAATTTTTTTTGGAAATCTAAGTGCTAATTACTAAGCCGGTACTTATAAGTACCGTCAGGGACTTTGTGTATTACAGGATGTACAGCAATAGCAATTGAAATCAATTATGTTCATATTGGTATAAAATGTTTGCCTCATGATATTAAAAAAAAAAAAAAAAATCTTTTTGCTCATTCAGACACAAAAGACATTGTAATGCAACATTTGGAATGATGTTTTACTGTATTTTCTTCATTCTACATACTTCACATCTTCATCTGATTTTTACAATTTAGGGACAGTGAATACCTCTGTTTCTCAATCTTACATCTCTCATTTTGGAATTGTATGACTTGTGTTGTTTGAATGGACAAGGGCTTGGTGAAATATATATAGATAACCTTTTCTTCTTACCGATATCCTTCATAGTCATCATACCTTATGCAAAGGATCTTCTAAACATTTTTACAGACTTTTTGTCAAATATCGGACCATTTATGTTATAGGCATCAATACAACATCCAGAATTCCCAAAAACAATCTTTACCATGATTTCGGTAATCTTCTGTCAGTATTTCACAAAGTCATCAGCTGATCAGCAGTATCAACCCCACAAATGAATGTATTGTAGTCCTTGACGACTCCTGACCATGAAATTGTCGACTTCAATCCATCTTTTTCTTTGCATATAACTAGTGGTGTAACAACAGGGTGGCAGGATGGGCAAAATTCTACGGGACCTACTGCCGGAGGTGGTCCCCGATGACCGGCCAGAGAGGCCCTCTGGTCCAAGATCCACCAGGTCACCAATCCAACACGAGAGAGGGCCCATCTGTTGAAGTTGTCATTGACCCCAACCAGTGTAGTGGAGTTTCACCGCTGCCATGAAAATTTGATACTAAATGTACGACCTTTTTATCCTTCCATTTCCAGTAGCAAATACCTTGGTTTGTAAATTCATTGTCACAATCTCCTCTTTTTAGTTTTCCATCAGCAGATTGTTAGAAGGTCCCTTGCAGTAGGATCTGATTCTCCCACAAACAAAAGTTGTTTCAGTTTTTTAATAATGAAACTGATGAAAAATAATGATAATACTAGATAACATCGTCATTGCTCTATTTTTTCAGTCAATTCTAAGACCACTCTTTGACCTAATGAGTAATCTGAGAACATTCCAGTCATTTCTTCATTTTTGCCTTGATAAATTATAAACATCTAAGAGAAGAGTTGATAAATTATAAACTTCTAAGAGAAGAGCTTCAATCAGAGTGTATTTCATAAAAATATCCATTTGAAAATATCTAAAACATTGATAAAACCAATTGTATACTTGCTAAATCTATTGACCAATAATCTGTATAAAACTACCCAGAACTCCTTGACGGTACTTATAAGTCCACGTTGGTTTTTCTAGATTATTGAGTAAAGAAACTAGAAAAACATATTTTATAGGTAAAAAATATATGGTTAAATGTTCAAACTAAAAAAGTAATAACAGAAATTGACACTTACCAAGTAAATTATCATCTAAAAATTCATTGTAATGTACCACTTGTTACTTTGGTCAGTATGCTGTCAAGCCCCAACTTAGAAAATTAATTTCTCGACAATTTCACGCAGAATTTAAAAATAAATGTTGTCATTGTCTGACTTAATCATACAACAATACATCAACAGTCTTAACAATGCAGTGGACACTGGTATTGTCGAATTATATGGTGGTAAATACAGTGGTACTTATTAGTACCATCAGGGAGGAAAGGATTAAATTCAGCATTATGAAGAATGCAGATGTGTTTGTGTGTGCTTCTTTAAGATCAATTGGCTAGAACACCAATGTATGCACAGTTTGATATACCGGGAAGAAATTAAGAAATTTGAAGAAAAAAAAAAAACCTCTGTAGGGCTTACTTGGTACATACTGTTATTTGTTTCTACAGCTTAGTTTGTGTGACCAATCATATTCACTGAAAAGATGATTACCACATTATTGGTATTCTATCAGGTTAAACATGTTTCTCATGTTTTAATACACTTTGATGAGATCTGTTTTGAAAATCAAATACAAACTGATGTGTGAGTGGAGACTTTCCCCGCCTACTGAAGCATTGTAGTCTTCACGGGTGTGCAGCCACCATTCCGACCAATCAGAGCGGATCCTCTACCTCGCCGACAGGTATATAAGAAGGTCCGTCTGGGAGGCTAAGCCAGTCCACGCGGTGACTGCCAGCTTTCGTCAGCCTGTAGACACCGGACACCTGATGAAGACAGCCGAGCTGGTTGTCGAAACGTTGTGTTTCCAAAACACCATCTGGCTGCACACTCGTGAAGACTACATTGCAAATACAAACTGTTACTTGCTTTTGAATTAGTGAATTGTTTTTTACTTTTATAGAAAAAAATTGCCTGTTTTAAATGTTAAATATTTCATTAAGCTGCAAAATGACTTGTGGTTTAAAACTTTCTGGTATTTTTTTGCAGATGACAGTGATGTGGTTACCAATTATTTTTCCAGAAAAGGCAAGAAATATGGTTTGTTATCATTTTTTAACTATGCAAAGGATTCAATACTTCCACAAAGAAGCAAAAAGTCATTTTAAGAGTTTATTTTGAAAATATTTTGTCTACTGAGTGAACATGACCTAAGATGTATATACAACTGTTTTTCTGTGATATATACTGCTAATAACATAAAATAAAGATTTTGTGTGCTCTTGACTCATAATGCCAAAAAAAAATTGTAAGATTTTTTGTAATTTGCTCATCGTGTGTGTGTGTGTGTGTGTGTGTGTGTGTGTGTGTGTGTGTGTGTGTGAGAGAGAGAGAGAGAGAGATATTTGTGGGCAGGGGGAGGGAATTGAGCTAGGAGACAATTTTTCCTACAGGATGGAAACTTTGAAAATATTTGACCCATTCTGTACATAAGTTTGTTTTTACTTCTGTAGATAATAAAACTATTTACCTAAATGTTAATGTTTTCTTTTTATGTAACAAGCCTATCTTCATTATTGTATTCTAAAATCTGAATAATAAAAACAAAAGCTTTTGAAATCTGTTCTAATAATCAAGCATACCTAATATCACTTATTTTTATATTCTTGTGTAAGGTAACATGTAGAGGAAGAGAAATTGCTTTAAAGATTTCAATAGATTTTTTAATTTAGAAAATCATTTTTTGTATTTTCACCATTTCAGCAAGTTTCTACCAGATGATGGAAGTTATAAGTTTTTAATTGTGATTATAATTTGATCTGTTTATTCACTATTGTGATTATTAATTTGGTCCTTTTGTTCTAAGCTTCATATTTTTGTAAAGATCAGAAACATGCATTTTAAGTTTTGTTGTTATAGCAAACTAATTAAATATTGTAACAATTCTGAATTTTCTGTTAGCAGAAAGATATAATATACAAGTTGTTGTGATATTAATAGTCTTGGTTAATAGAAAAAGTACTAGACAAAGTGGTTACAGAGTGTAACACAAAATGCAACTACTGGAGGGGTATTCATATTGGTTGGCAGACTGCTATAGATCAGTGGTGTCAATCAATCATAACCATGAGTTACCAGAGGTACACTTGTGGAGTGATTAAAAAAATAAAAAATGTGGGCTGCATACCATAGTGGAAGAGTGAATGATGAAGATGACGTTCTCGGGGAGAAGCTAACTACGTATTCAGAGTTCAGAGGTGAGCATAAAATCATCATTACTGGTTGTGATTTAAATTTACCAGATGTCAACTGGGTAGGAAATAAGATTAATAACACAAGGGAACAGAAATTTGCAAATATCTTAGTAAGGGACGGATGTTTTACACAAGTGGTAGAGCAGAACACAAGGAGACCAAACATTTTGGGTACCTTCCTATTAAAGCCGGATGATAAACTTGTGGGGTAACTAAAGGAATAAGTGACTACAATGTAGTCCTAATTGATATTAGGGTATTTAGAAAACCAGTGGCCAGAATTAAAGGGGATATAGGTACAACTATAAAAAGGCACAAATTTCAGGACTGACGAGATATTTCATGGATAGTTTCTGCAAATGGAAGGATGGTAAAAGTACAGTGGAGTTGAGGTGGAAAGAGTTCATGGAGGTAGTAAAAAAGGTGAATAATTGTTTATTCGAAAACAAAAAAATATAGACAAATACAAAAGTTTCATACTAGTTTAAAAAGGCTGGTAAGGAACACAAAAGTTTAAAAAAAAAAAAAAAAAAACTTAACGATAAATTAATAGCAGCAAAGAAGGAAGCTAGAGATAGATATTTGATGAATATTATTGCTGCAGGGGAACCATTTAATGATGCATCTAGAAATGTCTATGACTGTGTTAGAAAACTGAGGTGGGAAGCAAGGTATTCAGACAGTTATAGCTAAGGATGGAGAATAAGTTGCTGGGAATTTGAAAAGGCAGATACATTTAGTAACTGGTTTGAAGCGAGCATTAGGGAATATGATTCAGGAGTTGGAGGGTGTAAATCAGAGAATGGACGTATCGGCAGGGTTATAAATGAATGGGATAAAAATATTAAAATTCATCCAGTGGATATTTTGAAGGAATGAAGAAAGAAGAAGAAGAAGAGGGAAAAAAAGAGTAAAAGGGTTGGTTTAAATAATATTACTACAGACATCTTAATGATAACAGGATGTAACATTGTACCTTATCTTGAAAGGTTGTTTAAACTGGATCAGGGTACTCGCTGCTTACTAGAGGATTGGAAATGTGCAATGTTAGTACCAGTCTACACGACAAATAGGGTTGAAAATTACAGGCCAATTAGATTGATATCAGTGATAGATATGCAAGATATTTTGGATGAAATGGACAAGGGGTGCCAAATTGATAGTGTAGCACTAGATCTTCCTAAGGAATTTGACACAGTGAGTTATAAAGTGGAGGAAAATGAGGTATAAACCATTAGGGTGGATGAAAATTTGATTTTCTGTGTAGAAGAATTCTTAAAAGGTAGAAAGCAAAAAGGTAGGGCAGTAAATGGTGCACGAAAAGAAGTGCAAGTGAACATGGGAGTCCTAGAGGGTAGCTTATTGGGACCATCGCTATTCATTATTCTAATAAATGATAGTGTTGATGGTTTATTATCAGAATATGTCATGTTATATAATAGGATCAAAACAGTAGAAGACTCTAAATAGCTGAGGTTAGAGATCTGGATAGGTCTCTATGGGATAAAGATAAATACAAAGTAGGGTCAGCTTATTAGGTACACATATAGAAAACTAAAGTTCAATTATGATTACAAGGTGGGGAAGGAATTGTTTGTTGAAGACTTGAAATGAAAATTCCGAATTAGAAAGAATTTCTTAAAACTCTATGTGTGGAGCACAGCACTTTACGGTAGCGAAACATGGACTTTAGGAATACCGGAAAGAAAGAAACTTGAAGCATTTGAAATGTGGTGCTACAGAAGAATGCTGAAAATTAGGTGGACAGACAAAGTAAGAAATGGACGAGTTTTGGAAATGATGGGTGAGAAAAGAAGTTTATGGAAGAAGCTTACAGGAAGAAGAGACAGGCTGGTAGGTCATATTTTGAGACATGCTGGATTGGTTAATTTGTTAGTGGAGGGAACAGTTGAAGGTAAGAACTGTAGAGGTAGACAGAGATTAGAATATATGAAGCAGATAATTGAGGACGTGGGTTGTAAGGGGTATGTAGAAATGAAGAGGTTAGCACAGGATAGGAAGGGATGGAGGATTGCATCAAACCAGTCTAAGGACTGACGACAGCAAAAAAAAAAAAAAAAAAAAAAAACTCAACTAGTCAGGGCATATTGGACAAGTGGTGAAAAGTTATCAAAATCTTTCACTTTTTGGAGAGAGTGATAAAGGGATGTACCAGAGAAGTAAGGGAATTGAGTTACAAAACTCTGGCCAGTCCATTGCTTGAATATGGTAGTGTAGTATGTGACATACATTGTTGGCATCAAATACAGGAGTTGGAGGAAGTACAAAAAAGGGCTGCTAGATTTGCTTCAGGAAATTATTTAAAAATACAATAAGTAGTTGATATGATGAATTTATCAGAAGACAGGAGGAGGGTGAAGAGAGTTGTGGCAGTGTACAAGGCGTATGTTGGTGATGCGTCATGGAAAGACATTGGTAATAAAAATTAAGAGGTTTGAATGGAAGGGAATAGATGACCATGACTAAAGCTGGAACTCGATTTTATGCATAAGTGTATGGAAAAATATTCTTTTGTAGGTAAGGGCATTAGCTATTGGAATAAATTGTCAAGGGAAATGAATAATTTACAAAAAATGCTGAAAGAATTAAAAATTAACATTGGTAGAGGGCAAGAGTAGGTAGGTACAAGAAAAGAGAAAAATGTGCTTGCAGGGAAATTACAACTGGGTTGTGCACTTAGTTGAAATTAAGTAAATTAAGTGTGGAATTAAGTTTTGTAATAGAGGAACATGACAATATGGATCAGAATCTTTTGGAACAGTAGGTCTCTGTAATTTTCTTCAAAGGTTTATAGTTGAACACAGTGTGACAGAAAATTTATGTACTCAGTGCCTTTAGTATTCCAAACAATTATAAGAATTTTGTCAGCAGATAAACATGTTTATCCCTTCATCAAAGCAGTTACCCCTGTCAAGCCATTCCAAACATGTGCCCTTCAGGAATATAGTAGTGTGGATTGTGTATCAAAAATAAGTATGTTTGTGATGCAATTATTACAAAACATAAATGCTTCAATATTCTTAATTGTGATTTTGTGTAAATGTAACTTCTTTTTAATGATCCTGTATAGTATTCCATAACTTACTGCAGTTGTTACTCTAATTTCATGAACCATGAGTCTTCATGAATAAGGTGTTGAATTTGCATCTCTACAAATTGTGTGCATCACGTTTGTTGTGGGATGAGGTGGAGAATGAATCATTGCCAAACAGTACAAGTCAAAATTGTGCTATAATTAGATGTACTAGAAATTTAATTATTGCGTGTTGTGGAATGGAAACATAAACCTTCTGCTTTGTTATAGTGATGATAAATAAACAAATGATAGTAGATACATGAGTGTATAGCATTTAGAAAACCAACACACTAATACCAACTTAAGCACTGCTGGCACATTGAGTATAAAAGTATCACACGCCTATTCCTAAAGTCTGTTTTATAAAAACAAAGTGATTTACATGGAGAACTCTGAAAGCCTCATCATGCGACGAATATAGCAGCTCATCCAGCAAAGAAGGTTGAATAATAATTCCAAAGTTATACTGTGTTTGTAGAAAAGTTTATTATTCTGCTTTATAAGAGTGTACTTCTTTTTTCAAAAATGATAAGTAGTTGTTATCCTTGTATGCATTTTATAATTTTATTTTCATAATAGAATTGCTATTATGGTGCACAAAGTATGGGGTTCAACTGTTGACTTTGTTGCTATATGCAGCAGCATTGTCTAGAGTCAAGGGGCCAAGTACTTTAAAAGTACTCATACCATAAGAGAATCCAAATCATTCTCACAATATAGTCGGGAAAGAGGTCTTGGGTTAACATTGTATTACCTTGTTTACTAACATTAATATTATGTGAAGCTTGGTCAACCAGGTGTACTAGTGATTTTGTGTAACATATGATTTGTTTTGTAATGGTAGCTTTGTTGTGTTAAAGGTATTCATTAAGTTTGTTAAACAGCACTTTACATAACAGGATTGCAAGAAAACAAAACAAGTTGGTTAATTAAAATTGGAATTGGGGAATAAACCAACACTTATCAAATATGATGGTGGGATGGGGTATGAACATGAATAATTGATGGACACACATTAAACATTATAATTATTAGGTGTATAACCATTTCACAGCAGCAAAACATGGTGGACACAACTGTTGCATCACACCTGCCTTGAGTTTATCATCTTCTGCTACTGAGGTTGGGTTTATTGGCTGACTAGCAGTTACCCACAATTTTGTCTGTTTGGAAGTGTTATATAGTATAAGAGTTTTCTTATAATAATAATAATAGTAATAATAATGGTAACATTAATACATATTGCAGTAATGAAATTTATTTATGTTCTATAACCAAAAAAAAACCAATTTCATTAATATTTATCCTATAAAAAGAAAAATTATTTGCTATTTGGATATTGGTTTTATTTTGACAATATGTTGATTGGATCAATTACTTCTGATTTGAAACAGAAATTTGCGTGAATTAAAATTAATCTTGCATGAGATCACATAAGTTCATTAAGAATTATTTTTTTCTTTTGGTTTCACTGAAACTGTAGTACTTATATCACTATTTCAGCTGCATGTAAGTAGTTTCAGTGGGTCATGTTTCGATCACAGTACAGTAAGTGTGCTAATGTACAAGGGAAAGAAGCTATGATTTTTGAACGACAATATTAGTGGAAGTTGTGGTTGGGTTGAAATGCAGTAGGCAGGGGCGTAGCTACTATGGGGCTAGGCGGTGCAGTGCACCGGGGCCCCTACGCCCAGGGGGCCCCCAAGCATACCTCTGGGGGCCCCAAAGCGCACCTCTGGGGGCCCCAAAGCGAACCTCCGGGGGCTCCAAGAACAGTTCAGAGGCCCCACAAGCCTTCATGGCAAACCCCTGAGACACAGGAAGTCCCTCACTAAGGGCCCTCTCACTGCTCAGGGGGGCCCCTAAGCACAACTCAAGGGCTTCATCCTCAGCTCAGCGGGCCCTTACCAGCAACACAAAGCAAAAAAAAGGTCGCCCATCTGGCCTGAGAGCCCAAAATATTTTTTGCACCGGGGCCCTTGTTGACCTAGCTACGCCACTGGCAGTAGGATAAGTGTGTGTGTTGCCCACACACATGCTAGAATGTTCAAGGACAGCTGCTCAGTTATCCTGTGTTGGGCCAGACCCTCATGAGTGTGGGGGTAAACCATCAGTATACCTGTACACTGATGAGCTCCCTCTAAAATTCCTTGGGGTCATATGCTCTAAATAGCAGGCTGTTCTGTGTGCAGCTAGCTATATTTTATTGAAAACAAAGTTAAAACCT
The DNA here is from genome assembly GCA_031002005.1 of Vandiemenella viatica. Classification (NCBI taxonomy): domain Eukaryota; kingdom Metazoa; phylum Arthropoda; class Insecta; order Orthoptera; family Morabidae; genus Vandiemenella; species Vandiemenella viatica. Next base: position 225,268,446 of record JARYHS010013630.1, read on the forward strand.
AAAATACATTCAGTTTGGTGCAAAGATTGGTTAACAAGAAGGGAAGTTTTCAGTCATTTGCCTCTGTTGCATGAATTACTGGCAAGGGCAAATAAGCCAGACAAATTATAAAAATTATCTTCATGTGGCTAAAACACTTTTACCGAACTACTAACCTTGAACCTTGATTGTCAAAAGGTAATATGTGAAACAGAGAATGCATTCCACTGTGTGATCACCTTGTTGCAACATTGAAATTTTTGGCTATCGGAAGATCAAATGCTTATATTTTCAACTGGAATTTCAGTGCAATCTATGGGACATATACAGGAAACCTAGAAAATATTGTACGACAAACTCAGGAATGATTATATGAAGGTAAATATATATTTCTGTAATAGTATATACATTACACAACATTGTATTGTAACATAACAGGTCCCAAAGAAAAATAAAATAGAATTTCCATTACTCTGAGATAAGAGTTGATTGTCATGGTGACACGGAGTAACATGAAGAGAGAGCATTTAATAATGCTACTATTCAATCAGTCACTGTTAAAATTGCACCTTATAATCTTCAGAGACCTTACTTCTTGAATGTAGTTTGAATGAGTAAGAAAAGAAATGATGGTAAAAATATAAAAGACTACATTTATCAATGAATGGACTGAAATAACATAAGGAATCCCTAAAAGTACACAATTTCTCAACCTGTAAGGTATAGTCATTACAAGGCTGTGTCATGGTACAATTAGAAGGTTTATTCTTTTGGTCATTACTTATGATTATACATTGTGCCTATTTACTTGATGCTTGACATAGACAGATTGTTCTAAACACCACATTCTAAATCCAAAATGTATTAATTTTTCTAATGCCTTATTCTTTGCATTTTTGTTTTAATAATCCATGCTTTTTAATTTTTATAAACATGGCTCACCGCACTCCAAGACTGTCCTGATTCCTGCTAATGTGTGGGCAGCTATTGACAACTGACATGCTTCGTTAAAGCATAAGGCACGAAGGATTTAGTTTTAGATTTTACATGATGTATCATAAGGTCTTAGAATTCCCAGTTAATTTTTAATTTCATTAGTTCCATATTGCTGTCGTCGTTAACTCAATAGCATATAAAAATGTCGAAGTTTACGATGAAATAAACATTTATATCATTAATGATCCCACACAACGATTCACTTTTACAGGATGCTAATACACCATGTCATTGGGCCAAAATTGTTTACCATTAGTTTTAGGAACATTCTGGATAATACCAGCAAAAAATTTAGCCACCTGGACATCAATCAAATCGAACACATGTGCAACATGATCAGAAGACGAAATCTTACACAGTGATCTGTGCAGGCAATGCTTTAACAACACTGTATAGCAGCGGTTCCCACTGATGGGTCGCGTCGTGTGTTTTGGTGGGTTGCGGAACAATCGAGGTTTTTGACACAAAAATATATCTTTTATTTCATTTATTTAAAAAATATAACATGAAATTTTACAAGTTCAATAATCATGAAAGCTGTTAGCTTAAATTAAAATGTTGGGAGAATTTTTTTTTTTTTAACTGCTTTATGTCTCCCGACATCGAGGTCTTTAGAGATGGGAAAGGATGGGGGGCAAGGAATGGGAAGGAATTCGGCCATGGGCTTTTGAAGGAAGCATCCCGGCATTTGCCTGGAGTGATTTGAGAAACCATGGAAAACCCAAATCTGGATGCCCGGACGGGGATTCGAACCGCCGTCCTCCCGAATGCGAGGCGAGAATGCTAACCGTTACACCGCCACGCTCGGTGTTGTGAGAAAAAAAAAGTTTTTTTTTTTTTTTTTAAACAGTTAGCAGATAATAATTAAACATATTTTTCATTAGCTTTGTAATAAAGTGGGAGGCGGCTGCAGAAAGCATCAACACATCGAGTTGACGGCTGAAATCCCAGGATTAGTTAAAACTCGATTTGCAAATTAAAATGCCACTGGTGTGCAAAGTCATATCTTGGTGGAATACACCTCAATTTCCATTTTAATCGTTGACTGGTAAGTTTACAACTATGTTTTCCTGCTCCCAGTCTTCCATATTTTCATTCATTTGGGTACAGTAAAACACAATGATAAGCTTACCAATCAACCATTAAAATCGGATCTGCAGGTGGTTTCCACTAAAAAGCGACTTGGCAGACCAGTTGCATTTTAATCTGCTGATCGAGTTATTTCTAACTGTGGAATTTCAGCACTCGCCTACCAGTCAACCACTGAAATTGGGTCTGATGTTGGTTTCTAACAAAAAGCGACTTGGCAGACCAGTTGTATTTTAATGTGCTGATCGAGTTACTTAAATCGTGGAATTTCAGCAGTCAACTTAATGATGTGATGGTCTGTGTAGCTGCCTCCTGGTCTATAATATGTTTGTTGTTTTAGGTATTATCAATTCTTGTTTTTGTCGATAGTATATCCTTTGTACGAAAATAGGATAGGATAGTCGATAGCGTATTGAGGTCATACGACAGTTCCCATTCTGATAATTAGATAGACTCATATATTAGGTGGGTAGCGAAATTTTTTTTTTTTACTTAAAAGTGGGTCGTGTACCAGTAAAGTTTGGGAACCTCTGCTGTAGAGGAATCATGGCTGAATATTTCTTCAGGGTACTTCCGACGACTTGTTGAGTTAATTCCATGTCGGCTTTGCTGCATTTAATCGGGGAAAAGGGGGTACCGCATGATAATGGGTGGTATGCCATGACTTTTGGCAGTTCAGTGTGTGATATATATATATATATATATATATCATAAATTAGGATAGGCTTTTTTCAGATGTAGCAGGCCGCGTGAGCACACGAAACATAAACAAGAAACATTACAATTTTCTAGTCTTGATACATCAGCAGTAGGTCACAATGGAAGAGGTGGGGGTGCTGTTGGACATTGCTTGAAGTAGTATGAGATATTAGTCTTTCTCGGCGTATCTTCGATATAAATTCTTCTCGGGTTTGCCGCCGAATACACAACAGACCTGATGATGGCGGCAGTGAAAGTCGCCGAAAGCTCGACAGTAGAAAATGTGATTCGGCGGCAAACCCGAGAAGAATTTATATTGCTTGAAGTAGTTAGAATTTAGCATGGATAAGTTAAAATTGTGGACAGGGAGTGGGTGAAGTTAGCTGAAGGAAAGATAGGAGAGGAGAGAAAGAAGAAAATTTTATATATTATCTTAAGCTTGAAACTGGTGGTTTCCAGTGCTGGTGGTTGTACTGGTAGGCCAGTTCCAACCTCATAAGTTCAGGGAGGCTGTTGTTTGCGAAGATTCCATGGACAGTGAAGCAGGAATTAAAATAATTGATGACATTTGAGGTGGTATGTGTAGCTGCTGGGTGGTCTGGATTCTGAGTGAATACCATTTCATTGTGGCCATTCATTTTTAATGATAGTTTATTGGTGGAAAAATCTATATAGGATGCCGGATAGTAGTTTAACTGGTATATTACCTGAGATTTTTCACAAATGGTATGTGGTATGGTGGAAAATCTTTTCTCGATGACAGTGTTGGTGAGGGCGATGGAAGCATGGTGTATGTTACACATCTTGTAACGTGGCCTGTTACATTGGATGAATCACGTGACTATCTAGGGGAACAAAAATAACTCTCGGTAACTATGCACACTTTCGCGTTGGCAACACTTAAAGAAAGCTTCTTGAGCTTTTGGCCAGCTCAAATTCGCATCGTCTAGCAACTTTTTGGAGGCTAGCATTGCTTCCACTGTCAAGTGAACTCTCAAAAATATGACCGCACTGTAGTGCATTATATGCAGCTGCCAGCAGGTAAGGGAAGGGAGGGCACTCAGAGGGGCAGTCCAGCTGCGCACCACTCACCTGGTGACGTCATGTTTGAGGCAGCACTATGTCCTAATATGGTGCGATCTCACATGAGTTGCAAGCGTGCATTATTTATTTATTTATTTAAAGGTTTATTTAGCCTGGCAAGATTAGGGCTGTCAAGCCCTCTCGTACATCATACCAGATGTTTACAATAAATAATATACACCTTACACAAACTAACAATATACAACACTTATATAACATTTGGCATAATTTAGGTTCAAGAGCAATACTAACAAAAAATCATCTTAATAATATTTATGAGTAAAATACTAACTAAAATCTTAATAGTATTCATTCTTAACTAGTTAATAATTTAATGGTATGAACTAATGCTAGTGGAAGTTAAAGAAGTAAATGGTACAAACTTAATACTAGTAGAATGAAGAAACAAGACAAACTAATAATCGGGAAGGCAGAATAAGAGGTGGACACTGTATACATCAATATTATTCAGATCAAAAAATTAAGTTATGAATGGAAGGAGAGGTCTTTTAGCTAGTGCTCCAATAAGTAATGCTTTTTCAAATGAGTTTTAAATGGGCCGATTTTTGTGGTAGTTCTAATTTTCAGGGGAAGATCATTCCACAGTCTAGCCGCTGAAATGAAGAAGGAATTGGCTAGGGTTTCCGAACTGTGGGGGTGGATGGTTAGTATGTTTGAGTTCAGGGATCTGGTATTAATATTATGAGAAAGTCCTAGGTATGAGATATTGGAACAAAGGTAGGCGGGAGTTTTCAGATGTATGAGGCGGTGAAGGAGACATAGAGTGTGGAATCGTTGTCGATCCCAAACGCGCAACCACTGTAAGCGGTCGTATGAAGGTGAGACGTGGTCGTACAGTCGTAGGTCACAGATAAACCTTACACAAGAGTTCATAACAAGTTCAAGTTTCCTTATGTCTGCCGAACTCAAATTTTGCTGAGCAACGTCACAGTAATCGAGATGGGGTAGCACCAGAGTCTGCACCAGTTGCTTTTTCAAATGAGTGGGGGAAGAATTTCTTACATTTATACAGAGCATGAAGAGAAGAGAAGGCATTGCGACATACTGAAACAGTATTTTCAGATCAGTTTAAATTACTATCTACTAGGACTTCAAGATCTTTTACAGAGTCACTGTAGTTTAACTCTGTTCCCTGAAGCTTTATTTTTGGGAGATTTGATGTGAAGTTGCTGCCTATCAGTTTTGGACTTGCAATAATAATAGCCTGAGATTTAGAGGGATTTATTTTTAATCCAAGTCTCTTTGCCCAATCACAAAGATTATTAAGGTCTGAATTTATTTGCTGTGTTATAGTGAGTATATCATTTGGTGATGCACTAAGGTATAGTTGTAGGTCGTCAGCGTAGCTCTATTTTGGCCTCCTGTGAACCCCTCCTCCCCCCACGTAGCACGTAATTTTTTTTCCATTTTGATTCCAGAAGACATTTTGTAGTGTTTTCTCTTGTCAGACTATTGTAAATTACATACGGAGATAATTAACTGAGGGAAATAAATATTCATATGCTGTTGTGAGTTCTGTTCCTCATTTTGACTGTGAAATATGTTATGAAAGGAAAGTTACGTGGCCTGGCTCGGAACCCCTCCCCCTTCCCCCACGTAGCACAGCCAGCAAAACCCTTCTCTCCCTGGACCTAGTTTGTGTACGCTGCCTTTGTAATAATTTTGTAGCTGGCTTCCGCGTTTGACTTAATTTGAGTCATAGGTTCTTATTTATAACATTCTTTTTAAGTCTTCTTTAGCACTTCTTTAGCGACACTGTCCCAAAAGTTATCAGACCAAAAAATAGAGAAATATGCATGTAAATATCACCTTAAAAAGGGGTAAATATCACATAAAAATCATAAAATATGAGCAAGCATTTAAATTTACTATACATCAAAACATGCTAAATCATACATCATTTATTTTATCTACTAGTGTCGTGTTCATGTAGACAGCATAATTTCCTTCTGTAAAACAATAGATTACTATACATTTCCTTTTAAAGATGGGAATGTTTTTTTTCCCGGCATGGTCGTACCCATTGATCAATTTCAGGTTTAACACTGAGGATTATTTTCAAAAATCTTGGTGAGAGTGAGACATTGATTGACGCGGCTCGACACAGGCATGCCGCTTCACTGTCGAGATAAAAGCCGAACGGAAGATTAATGCCGCGTTTACACTTTCGCGTCTCGCCTCGCACCTCGTCGAAATATTCATTATTTATTATTATTATTAATTTAATTGTGATGGAGCCAACACTCCCTAGTCATCCAGTTACCCATATAAATATATATACACATATATAAACATTTTCTTTTATGATTGAAATGTTAGATTTCTCACAAATTTACTATTCTGATTGTGGCTGACCCTATATGTATTTATATAGGATCGTGCTATGCCTATTGAAAGGGTGTGCCAGGATGACTGACACATGGGTTCTAAATGGTTAACCTACGATGCCCTATGACTTGCGCCGACTTTCTTCATATCTTCTGCTCTTGACTTCTTCTCTCTTGAGCCTATCCTCTTCTTCTCTTGCGCTATCAAATAAACATGAGCATCGGGGGTAACTTGTAAATAGGAGAGGGAGCGGGCAGCTAACAAGCTACTTGAAATAAAACAATGTCTCTGGAAACCCCATTTAATTGCACTGGACCATAAATCAACTACATTCGATGTTGTACAAATTAAGAGGTATCCCGTAACCCGCAATACTGACCCTAGGGATGAAACATAGCCCTACATTTCACAACTAACAGAGAATGGTAAGGCTGGTGCAGCGAATATCTATCTCCGAGGCCTAGATGTTATCTTGTAGATCGTCAGTCAAGAAGTGAGTGTGATCAATGTATTCTAGCTTGCTGGAAAAGTATTGGCCTGCATGCTCAGCACTGCACGTGTAGTTTGTAATCCGAACTGTCGATCGGCAGAAAGTCGAACAACAGGACGTGCTTACTCGACGTCTGGTTGCAGTCAAACTTCGAAAACTTACATGATTTCTGTATTAAAATATTATAATAAATGATGTCCCGTCACATATCCCCGGTGTTGAAAAAAACACGCTACTCCCGGAGCGCGGGAATAACATCAAACACTAACAATCAAAATTTGGCACCACAGTGTATAGTAAATTTTTTTTTTTTTTTTTTTTTTGAAAAATTGTATAAATGGTACTGGTGATAAGTAAGGATCAATATATGCATGCTAACGTGTTACGAAATACCTCTTGCCTTAAATATGCATTCATAAACATAAATAGAATCTTAGTAAAGCAAAACAAAACATGAAGTATCAGAGATATGACTACCCATAAAACCAAATAAAAATAATCATAAAATATGCAAAAGAAATAATGATGAAAAGTTGAAAATATATTAATTATGTGTGCTGGGTGTTTCCCCATTAGAATTAATATTTGGCGAGTCTGGAACACGTACAATAATCTGACTGCCTGTTGGAATTGTATTGCCCATAATGGAACGTTTGTGAAACATCTTATTAAGCTGGCGTCTACATATAAAAAACATAATAGTAGAAATGACTAGAATACCAATGATTGTGGAGACACTTATGGAACTAATGAGAAATGTTTGGTGTGTTTTGGAGTGAATTTGAGATCTTAGGTGAGTGACAATGTGATTAAGTTTTACAGAATCTTGAGCGTTTTGTAAATATTTATGCACCTCATCTTTGAGAGGTAAGTGATGGGTTACATTTAAATTAACTAATTCAGTATCATGATAAATTTCATGAGTAAAAGTA
>JARYHS010013630.1:225277062-225315420 GCA_031002005.1 Vandiemenella viatica
GCTAGTGTTGCTGGAAATTGCACGGAAATATATGATATGGCAGTCTGGTTCTTGGACCTTATCAGCACAGCTTTTCCAGCCTCAAGATGAAAATAATATTCAGCTCCCAATCACTGTGATCCCTCAGCGTACGCGCTGGACAGTTATCTTTTCGGCGAATAATAATTACAGTTGTACATGGATTAAATTCCAGCTCCTCAGAACGCACAGATAACCGATTTGCAGACCATACGGCATTTGACGTATCATATGGAAGTTGTGTTCCAACATGAGGTTTGACAGGAGATTGGTGCGCCAGTATCAATCTCGGAAGAGTAAATAACAAAAGAACTAATGTTATGTGAAGATTTCTGGGTGGACTTTCTCAATCACAGTAGTGATAGTCTGTGTATGGAAGTCTTAATGATTTCCTTTAACTTAATAAATATTGTAAATTTCCCTACAAGAATACAAAATAACTGCAGATCTGTAATTTATCATTTTTTGTGGTTATCTCTCAGTGTAGTAGTTACAGCTTACTGCTAGTAACACATGTTATCTCTGGCCATGATGACCAGCTGTGTTGTATCAAGTCTACAAGTATTGTAAAGCAAACAGAAAAAGCTGGGTGAATAAAATAAATAGAAATAAAAACAAAATAAAACATTTTTATTAATTGCTTACAAGTGTAACTTCGTAGGGTATTAATAGAAAACTTGATTCCTTTCTAATTAGAGTTTCTAGTAATACGGAAAAGGACTTTTACATAAAAGTAAAGCAATCAGATAAGTATACACTCAAATATCACAATAAATTTTGTTTTAAAATACTAAGAAACGTAATCAGGAAGGCTAACAAAATTTATATATTAGAGAAAATAAATCCAGTAATAAAATTAAAACTATATGGAATATAATAAAATATAAAACATTAAACCTGTAAATTTCTCAATAGACATAAAAATAAAACAAAATAGATTTGTGTCTTATAAAGTAGAGGAACTTAGTAAAATTTTTAGCAAATATTTTACTTTAGCTGTAGAGAAATCAAGTAGATAAAAGAATCCCAAAATAGTGCCCTAAGGCTTATTTAAACTGCTTTCCAAATAGATTTGTGGGGATGCAATTGTCGACTGTAACAGTTTCATAAATAAATAAATTCATTAAACAATTAAAACCTAAAAATTCTTATAGCTATGACAATATTTCAGGTAAATTACTAAAAGAATGTTCAAGTTGTATAAGTCACATACGTGACCACATTTATAGTCAATCCTTAATGCAAGGCGTATTTCCAAATGCACTAAACTATGCAGTTGTAAAATCATTATTTAAAAGACAAAAAGTGACATCTATGAATAACCCCCATTCCATTTCTTTAATTCCAAGATTCTCAAATATTTTTGAAATATTACCGTAGAGTAATAAACATGTTACATACTATACTATCCTAACTATTTCACAGTTTGGATACCAGAAAAGGTCAGCCACAGACATGGCTGTGTACTCTTTCTAAAAAATCACATTTGAGAAACCGAATGAGAAAATACAATATGCTATACCATACGACTCTGCCCTAGAACCACTTCTGTTTTAATTATGCGTCAATTATCTTTCTGGAAACTTATCCGGCAAGACTAAGAGCAAAAACAAAATACTAAATGCGCAACAAGATTTACAAAAACAACACAACTCGCCAGTGTGGCAGGAAAGATCGGGGAGGTTCAACGGGACCAGGGTCGAATCCTGGTCCCCCGTAACGACCGTCCTGATTGCGGTTTTTAGACAGTTTGCGGCAATCATCAAGGTGAATGCTGGGACGATCCCTAATCTCCGCCTCACAAACTACACATTTCACAAACAAAACAACACTTATCACGCAAAACATGGTTATCCGATTTGCAGAGACATTGACACACAACATTCTTGCAATAAATTAAATGCTCCGAATTTGACAAATTGAGAATAATACCACAGATGTCTTAAAAATAGTAGTATGGGACATTGTACCTTACCTTGAAACATTATTTAAATTGAGTATGGATACTTGTTGTTAACCAGATGACTGGAAAAGTGCGATAACAGTACCGGTCCATAAAGGAGGGGTGACAAACAGGATAGAAAACTATAGGTCAATCAGCTTGACATCAGTGGTAGGTAAATTAATGAAGAGATTAATATGCAACCATATTAGAAGTGTCTGTGAGGAACGTAAATGGTTTTCAAGTCGCCAACCTGGCTTTAGACAAAGACATTCATGCGAATCTCAGTTAGTAGGCTATATGCTAGATATTTATGATGAAATCGACATGGGAGGTCAAGTTGATAGTGTAGCACTAGATATTTCAAAAGCCTTTGACAGAGTGAGCCACAAAATGGTGCTAAATCAGATAAAAACTATTGGAGTTGACGAAAAGGTGATTTTCTGGGTAAAAGAATTCCTAAAAAGTAGAAAGCAAAAAAATTAGAGTAGGAAATGCAGTGCCAAAGAAGTAGAAGTGAACATGGGAGTTCTACAAGGTAGTGTATTGGGACCATTGCTATCCATTATTCTAATGAATGATTGTGTAAATGGTTTACTATCAGAAGTTAGATTGTTTGCAGATGACATAAGATCAAAATGGTAGAAGACTGTAAACAGCTACAGGATGATCTGGAAAGTCTATCCAGCTGGGTGGATCAAAAAGGGATGCAGATGAGTGCAAAGAAGAGTCAGCTGATTAGGTACACATACAAAAAGCTAAATGTTGGTTGTGATTATAAAGTGGGGAAGGAATTGCTTATTGAAGAATCGAAATGTAAATACCTTGGCATAACATTTGATAGCAGAATTAACTGGGCAGGACACATTGGACAAGTAGTAGGGAAACAGTTCAAAATCCTTCACTTGTTGGAAAGAGAGATGAGGGGATGCACTAGAGAAGTAAGGGAATCGGGTTACAAAACATTGGTTAGATCACTGCTTGAATAGAGCGGTGTAGTATGGGACCCACATTTTGAGTACCAATTACAGATTTTGGAGGGGATTCAGACAAGGGCTTCTAGATTTTTCTTTGGAATTTACCGCAGAACACAATCGGTAAATAATATGATAAAGGAGTTCGAGTGGGATTCATTGGAGGATAGAAGGAGGGTGAAGAGAGTCGTGGGTGTTTACAAGGCCTACATTGGTGATGAAGCATGGAAAGATATTGGTGGGAAAATTGAGAGAGGTGCTTGGAAAGGTAAATGTGACCTTGACCAAAAGCTAGCACTTGATTTCAGGCATAAGGGTGTGGGAAAATTTTCTTTCGCAGGAAAGGGTGTAAGGGACTGGAATAAATTGCCAAGAGAAGTGATAAAAAAAATTTACCGGAAACACTGAAAGAATTTAAAGTAAATATTAGTAGAGGAGAAAAGTAGGTTGGAAGAGGAAAGGAGAAAGACGGGTGTGTTGGGAAATTGCCACCGAAGCGGGCGCTCCCTCATAATTTTATCAATTATTATTATTATTATTATATTAAGAGGCGGTGAAGGGTTAAACCAAGAATTTCTAAGAGAAAAGCCTTTAAATAGCTAAACATTGTTCCAATGACTTATCAGCATACATATTCTCTCGTGTACTTAGCACAGAACATTTTAACTTAATCACATCAAATTCACAGGTACATAATATCAAGACAAGAAACAAAAATAAAGTGTACAAAACTCAAACGTTATTGTTATTACTATAAAGAGAAATTAATTACACTGTTAAATAAAGCTCTTGTAAGTTTAAAAACAGTTTTTAAATAATAAGAGATATTTTTTTAAAAAAAATGAAGATTATCCTTCTGGAACTCCATATGCTCCATCCAAGAATTTGTACAAAAGCAATAACATATCTAATATGATATTTCCTGAATGTATATACATTAATCACGACATGTTCCACTCCCGAAAGGTCAATCCTCAATTTGGATCTACGGAACAAAAATATCATCATCGTGGGTTTTCTGCTATTCAGCAGGTCCATTCACAGCGACAGACTTCCATGCCTCCCTTTGCTTCGCCAATTTCTTTGTCTCCATTTAATTTTTTTTTTTTTTTTTTTTTTTTTTTTTTTTTTTTTTTTTTTTTTTGCTTTCATCAGTCTTTTAACTGGTTTGATGCAATTCTCCATCCCTTCCTATCTTGTGCTAAGCTCTTCATCTCTACATATCCCCTACAACCACGTCCTCAATTATCTGCTTCATATATTCTAATATTCCTCTACAGTACTTACCTTCGACTGTTCCCTCCACCAGCAAATTAACCATTCCAGCATGTATCAAAATATGATCTACCAGCCTGTCTCTTCTTTATGTAAGCTTCTTCCACAAACTTCTTTCCTCACTCATCATTTCCAAAACTCGTTTATTTCTCACTTTGTCTGTCCACTTAAATTTCAGCATTCTTCTGTAGCACCACATTTCAAATATTTCAATTTTCTCCAGTATTCCCAAAGCCCATGTTTCGCTACCGTAAAGTGCTATGCTCCACACATAGAGTTTTAAAAAGTTTTTTTTTCTAATTCCTAGATCAATATTTGAAACTTTTTCATTAAGGCTATTTTTGCTAGTGCTATTCTGCTTTTAACATCATTCCTGCTTCGGCCATCGGTTGTAATTTTGCTTCCTAAGTAACAAAATTCTCTTAATTCTCCAATTGCATTCGATCCTATTTTTATATTTAATCTACTCGTATTTGTATCATTTCTGCTACATTTCATCGCCTTAGTCTTGCTTTGATTTATATTTAGTCCAAAATCTTGCTTGCTCTACATACAAGTCGAATATTAATGGGTATAAGCTACATCCTTGTCTCACGCCCTTTTTAACTGATGCTTGTCTCTTATGGTTCTCTACTTTTATTACAGCCACTTGATTCTTATATAGTTTATAGAGTATTCTTCTATCTCGATACTTTAGACATGACTTCTTTAAAATTTTGAACATTTTGTCCCACCTAACATTATCAAAAGCGTTTTCTAAGTCAACAAATGCCATAAAAGTATCTTTGTTTTTCTTGATCCGCCCTTCAAGTATTAATCTTAAAACCAGAATTGCTTCCCTTGTACCGCGATTTTTCCTAAACCCAAACTGATCTTCACCTACTATGTCTTCTACTATCCTTTCCATTCTTCTGTAAATTATTCTGGTCAGCAATTTTGAAGCATGTGATGTAAGACTAATGGTGCGATAATTTGTCGGCTTGTGCTTTCTTCGGTAGTGTGAAGATGATATTTTTATTAAAATCAGTTGGAATTTATCCTGTTTCAAAACTTTTTGATATCAGCTTGAATAATCTTTCGATTCCTTCTTCTCCTAGGGATTTTAGAAGTTCTACAGGGATCTCATCAATTCCAACTTCCTTATTTGCTTTCAAGTCATTCAGAGAATTAAATTCTGTCCTCAAAACAGGATCTCCTAAGTCATTAATGTTGACATCGCCTAACTTTTCCATTACGCAACTGTTCATGTCGTCCCCATCATACAGTTTCTCAATGTATTCCTTCCATCGGTTAGCTCTATCGTCTGAGCTTAAAAGAGGTTTCCCATCGGCAGCTTTAATGTTCACACCTCTTTTCTTCATTTCTCCAAAATTCTGTTTAATTTTTCTATATGCAACATCTACTTTACCTACAACCATTTCCTTTTCTACTTCTTCACACTTTTCTTGTAGCCATTTTTCTTTTGCTTTTTTGCATTTCCTGTTTATTTGATTTCTAAATTGCCTGTATTGCTCTCTTCCTGCTTCATCCTGAACATTTTTGTACCTTCTCCTCTGATCCATCAGTTCCAAAATTTCTGCGATCCAAGGTTTTCGGCTGCTTGTTCCCTAAAGCCTAATGTTTCTTTATCAGCTTTCATTATTTCGGTCTCTATATATTTACCATTTATCAGAATGTAATTAAGCATTTTCTTTAAAGAATATTAAATAAAATAATAATCATCCGTCTAAAAATAGGGGTGATTGATTAAACCCGCTTCTAGGACGATGTTTAGCCTATCTACTACAATATTTAACCATATGTAGAGGAAGAAGTAAAGAAGTGAAAGAAAAGGCTGAATTTGACATAAGTGTTGAAGAAGGAACAATCAGTATACTGTAATTTGCTGATATTATTGTCCCGTTGCTAGAAAAGAAGGAAGAGTAAACGTAGGTTGTAAAGAATGGGAAAATTATCTCAAGATAGAAAGGAAGTGATTAAGGTTTGCATTAAACCAGCAGAGCACCACTGGCATTCACGTCATACCTGTATATAGATGTATTCTGAAGAGGATTCTATGGATGACTGCCAGCAACGGTGAGTGGTGATGGTTCGGATGTTTTTAATGCTTTGTCGAAGGAACCCACGTGCTGCCATAATGATGAAGGTTCCTCCGAAAGACGTGCTACTTTATTTACCATGATATGAGAACATGCGTTTGTTGCACAGGTATTGACTATCAAACATCGGATCATTAAACACTGTTCTGGGCATACTAGGTACGATAGTGACTATAATTTCGATGACAGTATGTCCACGTTTTAAATAACGTTGTAAACTACCAAAGATTCAAATAAAAAAAAATTGTAATAAAGAAACAATATTTATTACATATGGATAAAACAGTTCACAAAATTTAGAAATCTGTATTCATATGTAAAATTCTCCTGCAGGTATAAAAGAGGATAACGTCTTAAACAGAGTTGCGATTGAAAGTGATGTTCAGTTGTTATTTTTATGACTTTACGACTCGTCGAAGTCGAGGTTATTACAAGCGAGAAAGGATGGGGGAGGAACGGAAATGAATTCGGCCATGGCCTTTTGAAGAAAGCATCCCGGCATCCGCCTGGAGTGATTTGGAAAAATCATGGAAAACCCAAATCTGGATGCCCGGACGTGTATTCGAACCGACATTCTCTAGAATGCGAGGCCAGGGCATTACCACACATCCACCACGATTGATATGAAGGAAGTTTATCAAGAATAAACTGCTTCGATATTCGAAAAATAATTGGATTAGATTTAATTTAGCAATTTTAGCTATTTTCACAAAGAAATATATATTATACCTTCTTTTGAAACGAATGTTGAGTTTGGAGCACCTATCATTTATAAAGCGTCTCACTCTTTTCAAGTACCTGCACATGAAAAAAAAAAAAAAAATACAAATCAACATTTTATCAATTTAATGGCAATTAAAAATGGTGGTTTTAGATTCTTTAATGGAGCTTAGGTAATCTTATAAAAGAAGTGATCTTTTAATGTCTAGGTCTTACACATTCAAAGAAGAAACAAGATCAAAAATAATTTCACTGAAGATAAGGAAGATTACGAGTACTGAAGGTTGACAACAAAATTTTATTTCTTTCAGACAAAATATGTACAGAAACAAGGTACTGAACAATGGAAAATCATAAAAAACTAAATCAGATAAGATTCTATACCATTTAGAAATGTCGATATAGTTTTTAAATAATTTAAGCAAACTATATGTGCCGATCTTCTGTAATCATAAAATGAAGTAAAAATACTAGAAATAGTGCATATGGAAGTGTATTTAAAAATACAGATGAAAACCGACATAAAAAGTAAAAATAAGTATTGTTCGGAATGATAGCCAACCAGTTGCATCAGCTAGGTTTATTTAACCTTGACCGCGGTTTCGACGATCATAAGACCGTCTTCTTCAGAAAAACTCGTGGAATCACATATACTCAGAAAGGAACCAAATAACTCCAAACGTACATGTTGGGCTGGTGATTTCCGCGGAAATCACACGTTCGACATGTACGTTTTGGACCGGTGGACATATGTATTTAACATGTTTGACAATGTAATAGAAGTTTAAAAATTTACATTATAACCATTGACATAAGTGCACATCGCACTGCGATATGACAAGAGTTGCTTGGCTCCTTTCTGAGTATATGTGATTCAACGAGTCCTTCTGAAGAAGACGATCTTATGATCGTCGAAACAGCGGTCAAGGTTAAAAAAACCTAATTGATGCAACTGGTTGGCTATCATTTTCCCCTGAACAACTCTCGCCGTTGCTGAAACGCAACCATGCTCAAAATCTTAAAAATAAGTATGTTTGCAGCTCACGGTTTGTCATCGTTGTCAAGGTCATTAGAGCTGGTGTAGTATTTGGGACAAGGAACAACAAAGAATTGAGCCATAGAGTTTTGAAGGAAACAACTCCGACATCCACTCGAAGTGATCTGGTGAAACAACGGATTGACAGGACCAGAAGTCGAACCCGCGTCCTACAGAATGATTATCACTAGGCTCGGTAAAAATCAAGTACGGAAATATTACAAGCCGAACAACACTGAAGAGCCAAAGAAACTGGTACATCTGCCTAATATCGTGTAAGGTCCTCGCGAACACGCTTAAGTGCCACAACATGACGTGGCATGGACTCGACTAATGTCTGAAATAGTGCTGGAGGGAATTGACCCCACGCATGCTGCAGAGCTGTCCACAAATCCGTAAGAGTACGACGGGTGGAGATCTCTTCTGAACGGCACGTTGCAAGGCATCACAGATATGCTCAATAATTCATGTCTGGGGAGTTTGGTGGCCAGCGGAGGTGTTTAAACTCAGAGGAGTGTTCCTGGAGCCACTCTGTAGCAATTATGGACGTGTGGTGTGTCACATTGTCCTGCTGGAATTGCCCAAGTTCGTCGGAATACACAATGGACATGAATGGATGCAGGTGATCAGACAGGATGCGTACCTACGTGTCACCTGTCAGAATCCTATCTAGAGGTATCAGTGGTCACATGTCACTTTAACCGCACACGTCTCACACCATTACAGAGCCTCCACCAGATTCAACAGTCCCCTGCTGACATACAGGGTCTGTGAATTAATAACGTTGTCTTCATACCCGTACACGTCCATCCACTCGATACAATTGGAAACGAGACTCGTCAGACCAGGAAACATGTTTCCAATCATCAACAGTCCAGTGTCGTTGTTGACGGGCCCAGGCGAGGCGTAAAGTTTGTGTCGTGCACTCAGCAAGGGTACACGGTTGGGTCTTCGGCTCCGATAGCCCATATCGATGATGTTTCGTTGAATGATTCGCACGCTGACACTTGTTGATGGCCCAGCACTGAAATCCACAGTAATATGCGGAACGGTTGCACTTCTGTCACGTTGAACGATTTTCTTCAGTTGTCGTCGGACCCGTTCTTATAGGATGTTTTCCGGCCGCAACGATGTCGAAGATTTGATGTTTTACCGGATTCCCAATATTCACGATGCACTCGTGAAATGGTCGTACGGGAAAATCCCCACCCCATCACTACCTCGGAGAAGGTGTGTCCCATCTCTCGTGCGCCGACTATAACACCACGTTCAAAATCACTTAAATCGTGATAACCTGCCATTGTAGCAGCAGTCACCGATCTAATGCCTGCGGCAGACACCTGTTGTCTTATATAGGCGTTGCCGACCGCAGCGCTGTACTCTGAGTGTTTACATATCTCTTTGTTTGCATACGCATGCCAATACCAGCTTCTTTGGCTCTTCAGTGTACTAACTTCAGCAAAACGATGGAAAGGAAACTAAACAACTAATTTGATTATTACCTTTATAAACAAGAAATTTCTTAAAATAAAACATCATTTCGAGCCAGATGTTACTAATCGTTAGCACCTCATAAAGATTGATTTTCTATTTCTATTATTATTAAGTTTGAAAATTTAATCAACAAGAATAATGCTAAAAATACGGTGGTGTGCCCTTACGAAATAGGCTTACATATTGGGAAAAAAATGTAGGAATGAAATCTTTTGAGAGGTAAATTTTAAATTTGAACTCTACACAATTTTTTCTGGTATGATATATGGCATTTAGAAATATTAAAACGAATAAATTTTTACTGGATGTATGAACATGAATCATTTCACAACATTTTGCTGATTATGTTATTAATGCCCGAATCTTTGCCATGATGGTATCCGGCGCTCGACACAATCACTGATTTTGTTCCAAAGTCCGCATTAAATATTAAATTATACCAAAACGTGAATGGAATGAAACCATACGCCTATATTGACAGCGATTCGTCTGACAGATTGAACACCCCCTCCTCCCAAGATGTATTTCGAAAGAGTAAACCTAGATCGATCGACTACAGGTTTCATCTCTTCCTTTCTTTCCACTCTCATCCACAACACGTTACTTTAATCACACCCACAAACCACAGTAATCTTTTCAAATAGTAACATTAAGAACATCTTCAAAAAAAGAGAAGGCAGCGGAAGCCACCCCACTTGCATCTCCCAAGACTCCATAGTAACCGCCTATCCTGGGGGAGGCACACATTTATTTACACAAGCAGAAGGAAAAATGTATTATCTAATCAGAAGATAAATGAGAAAATATGTCCATTTTTAAAGCATTTTAAAAGATACGTTCTCTTAAAATTGTTGTATTTGATGAGAAAATTTAAACTTATACCATACTTATTTAATTAATTTTTTTGTAAATGGCATAGTTACGTGCCTGTATCATTGTTACATACTGGCAGAGTACCCGTTGGGGCCCGGTGTAGCTGTGGTTGATTTACCCGTACTCTATTTTTAGTCACCCATTCAGATAAATCTGTTTTATTAAATTCGCACCAGCAAACCTAGATTCACACGAACCCTGCCCAGAAAGGAGTGTGTTGAAGTTGACTTATCCGAGAACTGGGTGGGTCGGATGCTGTGATACGAAAAACTGACGTATGTCATGAGATATTACATTTATTTTACGAATATTTTGGCATAACCTGAAAACTGCTGAATCGATTTTGACAGGGTTTTCCCAGTATCAAAACATTAGGTATATCTCTTTGTGCTGCCTCATTTGTCGCTGGAGGTGAAAATTGCCGTAATGCTAGTCACCAGGCGCTGGAGATCAAAATTAAAATCTGTTGCACACTTTTACAATTGAATATCAAGTATTCATAATTAATTTCCAAATATGTTTTTGAAGATAGCACGATTGGCTCAATTTCACTTAAAAAGCAGTAATTATATGTAGGCTACAGTTAGTAGTCAGAGATACATATTCTCTGTCGTTTTTCCGTAATTATTGATTTACGTAGTTTACTTTTTCCGTATTTTCGTTCTCGCATTCAGTACTACCATACACAATGTCTGACAATAAAAGTGAAGCACCCGTAAGGGGAGGAGAAAGCGAAATGAAACTTCACGGGTTGGGAGGGTATCTTGGCAGTATGAGCATCCTTATCAGTATGACTTCCTCCGCCCTGAATGCATACACTGATTCGGGTCTGGTGTCATAAAGCCATTAAATACTCGCCTGATGGAAGCTAAACCACAATTGTTTTAACTGGTCCTTGATATCCTGGATACTGGCACTGGAACGGAGATGACGTCCGAACTGGCCCAACACAAATTTTATCAGGGATCTTGATGGCCACGGCAGTAACTCTGTATCATGCAAATGGTTCATAGACGCACGTGCCGTGTTTGGCGAGCATTGTCCTGTTCAAAAATGGCACCACGATACAGTCGCATAAGAGGTAATGCGTGGAGACGGGATGCCCGTTATATACCAGTGTGCCATCAGAGTTCGCTCGATCATTACCAGCAGTGACATGAAATTATACCTGATGGCTCTCCATACCATGACTCCAGGAGTAACACCGTTGTGCCTCTCCAAATCATTGGAAGAACCCTTTGGACCCTTCTCCAGGTTGCCGGTATACTCGCAGTCGATGGTTATCCGTGGTGTTGTAGAACCGCGATTCCTTGCTGAACATAATGCGACGCCATTCTTCAACAGTCCATGCTTCCCAGTAACCCAGTCACGGCGCCACTCCAAATGCAGGTATTTGCGTTGTGGTGCAGGGCCCGCTCTAGCGGTTTTGCCGCCCCGGACAAATAGACAAATTGCCGCCCCTTAAGATTATTTAGAATTATATATTTAAAAAAAAACTAATGTTTAATCGAATAAAATATTTTATTTTAAATATTAATAAAATCATATATTCATAAATAAACTTATTGAATTTTGATCTAATAGAGAAATTAATTATGAAATATCTGTACATAGCCACAAATTAACCATATTTTTAAATTCTATTACAGATGGATATTATCACACAAACAATCTAAATGCCATTATTTTAAAAATTAAACAAGATTACATCAAATACGCTAAAATCACAAAAAAAAAACTTTTTTTCTTACTTTCAGTTTGCGAATTTTTTATTACATCTTTAAATTTACTTCATCAGCAATTTCATACTCAGTTGCCAAAATGGCTAAATCATTAAATTATCAATTTCTTGGTTTTGTAAATGCTTAGCAAGGCGTCGCATACATCTCCCAAATGACATTTTAAAGGGTTTACGGAACATTGAATCACCGCGAGGAAACATCGACCGCGAAGACCAACACTATCATTATGAGGGAGGAGTGAAATGTCGAAAGACAATAAACTCCATCGTACTCTGCCATATGAAGCTATGGCAGTGACTGCTACTCGGCGGAATGCTCGCGAACTGTATTGTTTAATTCTAGATTGCACTCCTGCTTTATTGCCCCTCATATTGACCCGGTGTCAGTCCCAGCCCTCTGATATCCTGCAAATTTAAACCCAAGTCGTTACGTTTTCCAACTACAATATCAGACATTTATTTTCCTGTGGATCTTTCGACTGGTAAGAAGCCTTAAAAGTTTTCATTAATTTTAATTTCAACATCAGGATTAAATTTATTGGTTGAAACATATCTGATTACAAGAATAATTTGCTGTATCTTACCAAAGTCAGGAGTACAGTTTAAAATTATGGAAAAATATTTGAATTTTTTATTTCATTAATACATGAGACTTTACACTTTGATGCAGCAGATCTTCTATCCCGGTTTGTGTATTTTTCCCAAGATATTGAGCTTTAGTCTCTACTTTTTAGAGCACTCAACGGACGTGCTCTTCCATAATAGGATCGTATTCAGACAGTAACTCAACTATTATGGAACTATTTTTGGAACTAAAGGTTCACCTGTTGGTGAACATATTTATGCTAAATGTTAGGAAACAAATGTAGATTTCATTGTTTGTATGGATGACAAAGCTCTAATTGTGGATGTAGAATTATTTGTCATAATGTATGCGGCTGAGGCTGTTACCAGAACTAGTGGTAACAGATTATAGTTTAGTGATGTTTATATATACATCTAAATTTGAATCATAGTGTTGTATATATGTTTTAGTCTGTATTACATACCTAATGGTTTAATTATAATTGATGCTATTTACTAGACAAGGTTGGCACATAACGGTTCAACATTTGTATATTTCTCGTTATAAGTTATGCATTTCTTGTATCCGTTGGCTAGACTGATATGTTAACTTTCCATTTGTTAATAGGTTGTATAAATTAAATTTTGTTACAATGATAGTAACCTACTCAAGAGTTTTGCCAGTAATGGTAAATGAAAAACTTTATAAGAATATAGATACAATTAAAAAAAGGGTAGTTTCATAAAATGGAGTTCTGTGAAGGGACAAGTCAAATAGCCAGGAAAGATAGGGCAGACTTTAGATGAACCATCAAAATATAAAGTGATTCAGGGAAGAAGGCGTGTGACGTAAAATTTTATTTATGTGTTGCACAAATAAAATTTTAATGTGGACTGGAGGCTATGTGGTGATCTCCAATAGTCACCACATTTTTCATTAGAAAAGGGTGATTAAAAATGCCATGATTTGCGTTTAGTGAATGTGCCCATAGCCATCGGATTCGGTGACAAAGGACTCCTTCAGGCTGGTGCCGGCTTGTCGGTTAGTGGGAAACACACAATAGGAAGACCTTGAAGTATGCACGTTCAGGGAAAGGAGGGGGTAGGCGAGTCTACCTTCTGCATGCTGGGGTGTTCGGGGAGTGAGGAGATGGCTGCTAAACGTGACACGTGAAGGACGAGAGCTGTGGTGGTACGGAAGTGTTTCTGTATGGTGCTACGAATACAGTTTGCATCAGTAATCGTATTGCATACTGCTTACAGCGGCGCATCAACGATGGTAATGTACTGCATCCGCAAATAAGTAACTCTCACTGCCATAGTGATTAAAAACCCATTGCGACCCTGGCAGCAGTGAAAATTGCTTATGGAGTCTCCAATCATCCATTAAACTTTAGTGAGCTAGCCGTGGAACTGGTTATTGATAAACCAACTTGTGCCCTTCTGGAACAGAACTCCAAGTTTTAATAATGATGCCTGTGAATGTATTGCAGATTAATTTAGTCTTTTTTATTCCTTATTGCTACAATAAAATACAGTTGTCTTTAATTAATTTCATTTATGGTCCTATTCAATTGTGAGGCAATACTCTGTCCTTTAATCTTCCTTTTTTTTTATGGCACGCTTGGAAACATTTAATCACAGTAATTAATTGAATGAATTAAACTCAAAATCAAATTTATAATCATTACAAAGTGCTCACTCAGATACGAGAGTAGACAGAGCATTTCATTGGCGCCCAACATGGGGCTTGTCTATATCAGAATGATTAAGGTTCTGATACTAAATCATTATTGGCAGTGAAAGATTTTTCAAAAATTAATAATAATGCATATCAGCTTTAGCCATGTTTAAGATGATCAATCGGGAACAAGAAATGCATAGCGTAGCCTCCAAATTACTTATTAAATTTTGCATGTATGTTTTTTTTTATGTTTTGAGTTGGCAGCATGGTAACAATTTTTGCCCGCTGTCGTTCTTCATTGTTTTTTTCGTTTTGTTTTGGGAATGATCAAACTGTTTGACCAGTTATATGTGATGATAATTCTTGTGTTTGTTCGCTTTTGTAAGGATTGCTTGTGTTCCTTTGTGATTATTTTTGTTGTTGTTCATTCGCTCTCGTGATGATTGCTGATGTTCTTGTGCTGGTGATTTCTGTTTCTTTTAATTTATGATGGTTTTTGTTTTCGCTTTGTCTTGTTATATACAACTGTTCTTATCAGTTCTATAAGATGATGACGTGTGTTGCAGTTGATAGTGCGGTAATTGATTCATGTTTTGGGGCACGTTATTAATATCGCGTTGAAATTCATTTTAGAATTTTGAGGGCTGTTCATGCCGGAAACAACTTTTAGTTTTGTTTGTTGAATAAATTTTCGTTGTGGATAAATTTGTTGGTTTTTGATGAGAGCGACGTAAAACATAATAGATTCGTATGAAACTTCGTTCTGGGAAAATCGCGAGTGATATTTCTGTGAACATTTTAGACACAGACACTGTCACTATGGGAACACACGAAGAAATTTTTGACAATGAATTCACCGTGCGTCTACTGAGCTAATCGGAGACTGAGAAGCAGAACACACCCCGACTCACAATGTAGGGGTCACAACACAACAGCCGGATGTTTCATTAGAAAATAACCACACACAGATATCGGAATCTAAAGAAATCACACCACCGGAACTAAACGCTTCATTGTTGACGATGATTTTACAGAAACTGAATAATTTGGAACAAAATGCTGTGGAACAACGTCAGATATCAGAAAAGAATGCCGCGGAGTGTCAGCAATTTCTAAAAACACAGTGTGACGAGTTTAAGATGGAAATTAAACACCAAATCCGTACTGAATTGACCGCAGTGAATGACAAACTGAATGAAGTCACGGAGCAAATGTCAATTGTAAATGCCCGACAGGAAGCGATGTGCTCCAAGCTTGATGAAAAGATAGATGCTGTCAAATCGTCTCTTACTGTGGACATGCAAAATCTATCTTTGCGAGTTGAAAGTGACTTGAAAGTGGTTCAGTCACAGGTGGGGACGGTAACTGTGACTTGTGAGGATCTTACAAGGTCGCAGGAAGCTGTCACTCGTCGGGTGACCAGTTTAGTAGATAGCGTAGAGGGGTTGCGAAACGAGGCCACTCGAAACATCGATGCGCTGACCACGTCAATCGTGAGGTGCAAGATGACGCGAACAGTCAGCATTTGCAACTGACCAGAGAGGTTACTTCAATAAGTACCTCGGTAATAACCTTGAAAGAGGACGCGTCTATTCTGAAGCAAGAGCAAGTAAAATTGCGGGAGGAGCTGCGTGCGGTGGAGAAGAAAAGACAGGTTGTTAACAGAGGTAATAGGACCAATTCATGTTGACATTCCATTACCACGGTTTGGAATGAAGAGAGGAATCAATCCTCGTGAGTTTCTGACTAACCTCGAGGAATATTTCCGTATAAAGGCCATTCCAGAATCTTTTTGGATGACCTTGGTAAACCAGGCACTTGACTTCCAAGAAAGGTCTTGGTTGGCCATTACTTGCGAAGCGAGAACAACCTATACAGAGTTTAAAGAGGCATTTCTACGGACGTATTGGTCTGTGCAAGAACAGTCACGATGTCTGCTCCGAATCTGCCAAGGGAAGTACGATCCACGCGAGCACGGTTCAAGAGTGATGTATGTAAGAAGACTAGCAGTACTCTCGCGACTCCTAGATCAGCCTCTTAAGGACCAGCAGTTCATAGCAGCTGTTTCCACGCATTTCTCAAAGCAGACAAGGGGTCTTATTAATCCAGTTGTTGCAACTACTTTGGAAAGTTTCCTTGAAACTTTGCAAAATATAGATGCAATCGAAGATGGCCCACCAGGCAACTTTGACCATCATGGCGACAACCGCATGATAATAATAATAGGAACTCAAATAGGATCACAACGCAAGCCCTACGATAAGGGAAACAATTTTACAATGAAAATCGGCGGAATGACTTTAACCATGGACGTAACAGCAGTGTAAATGCTATTGTGCGGGGACAATCTCCACAGCGAAACTCTTCGCCGGTTTCAGCCGAACCATCGCAGGCAAATGCGTGCGAAACATCTCAGGATGTGCAAGTGTACCAGCAATGAGCATTTCAGGGGGCACCAGTAGCTGTAAAAAATAAAATAATTATAGCTAACATTAATTATTGGCGAGGTGAAGGGCCGGAAGGAGAGATGTTGGATGCCGATTTATCAGAAAACACCTGGCCCAGGAGGCCCGCTAGGTGTCCCCATATTGATGTTAAAGTGCACGGAGTGCGCACTAGTGCGTTATTGGACTCGGGATCATGTATTACCGCTATCTCAGCGAATTTCCTAAACCAATTAAAAGTATCATGTAAGAATTTAAAGGTCATTCCTGCAAAGCCAATTCCGGTGGCACCAGCATTCGGAGCAAGGGAGAAAACGGTGGATGAACAGATACTGTTACCATTGAAACTGTCTGAAGGCACTTTGAACATATTAGCTCTTATTATCCCAGGGTTGGCCCTCGATTTGATCATTGGGAGTGATGAACTGGAAGCACATAAAGTCATAATAGACTGGGGAAGAAAAATGATAAGCAACCTGGGACCGCAGACCATTTTCTGGGAAAATTCGAATAAAGCGGAAAATGGGAAGGAAATATGTTCGAATGCTGTACTGTTAGGTGATGGACTAAATAAAAGAAACACACCTGACCGGCTATATGCAAGCATAAATGCGTTGTTGGATGAGAGAAACTTCGTGCACGACGCGATACATAAGTCGATACGGGAAAATCAACATCTAAAGCAGGATCAGAAGATGCAAGTGAACTCCCTGATGGAAAAACACTTGGGAATATTCTCGTATAGGCCGGGGAAATTTCGTGACATGTCCCATAAGTTTCGAGTGACAGACACTAGCCCATTGCGAGGATGCACATACCCGGTGCCGCAGAAAATGCGGGTAGCTGCGAAAGAGGCGATTGAGGCGCTGGAGCGCGAAGGCATTATTGTGGCTGCTCCCTCCCAACATATTAATCCAATTACACTGGTGAGCAAACGAGATGGATCCATTAGGATATGTCTGGACGCAAGAGCACTCAATGAGAGAATTGAGAAAGACGGGGAACGATCGGAGGTGATACCGGATTTAATATCAAGGTTTCACGGGAAGAAATGGTTGTCTACACTAGATGTGACTTCCGGGTTCAACCAGCTGGCACTTGATCCAAGCTGTAGTCCTTATACCGCGTTCCTTTTCGAAGGAAGGCAGTTCCAGTTTTTACGCGTCCCGTTTGGATTAAAGGACAGCTCTTGCGCATTTGTTCGTGCAATGAACACAATTCTACCACCATCAATTAAGCAATTTTGCATCGCTTACATCGATGATTTACTCGTTTTCTCGGAAACGTTTGAGCAACACCTCGAGCATCTAGATCAATTATTCACTGTGCTCAAGTCAAATGGTCTCACACTTCATCCGGAGAAAGCCACCATATGTAGACAACGCGTAGAGTATCTTGGGTTTGTCATCACGCCTAGAGGAGTCGAACCGTCGCCTGATAAGATCAAGGAAATAGTTAATATACCAGCGCCTACGAAGATAAAAGATTTAAGAAAATTCCTAGGTATCTGTGCTTATTACCGGGGAAATGTCCCGAATTTTGCCAAAGTACTGCATCCACTCTATGATTTATTGAAAAAGGGTACACGATGGAAATGGGAGGAAACCCATCAGCAGGCCTTTGAATACATTAAACAAATTTTTCAACAAGACATCTGTTTGGCACATCCTGATTTCTCAAAGCCATACTTCTTATACACCGACGCGAGCTATAAAGGGATTGGCGCATGTTTACATCAAAAAGATGGGGAAGGGAGACTACGCATAATCGCGACTGCGAGTCGGACGCTTAGACCTCCAGAATTACGATATTATGTTAGTGAACTGGAAATGATGGCTATACATTTCGCCACACAGAAATTCAAGGCGTACTTACTAGGGTGTACCACATATCTGATGACAGATCACCTTGCCCTTACTTTTCTGCGAAGCGCCCGATTCACTAGCAACCGAATTGCTCGATGGGCCATGTTCTTACAGCAGTTCGAGATCCAAATACAGTATTGTAAGGGGTCGGAAAACATTATAGCGGACTGGTTGAGCCGACATCCAGGAGATGGAGATGCTGTAGAATATGGACATGGGGATCTGGATGAAGTACTCATAGCGGTGTTAACCCTGCCGGCAGGGAGGAGTATGAAGGAGTTGAAGAAACGCTTAATTGAACAACAGTGTGCTAGCGAATATATTAAAATGATAAGAGAATACCTCACAACTGGAGCTCATGGAGATAATGTTCGTGTGAGAAATGTTGCGTTACTCTGCACTCTATCAGAGGACGTATGTTTCCGACGTGAGAATGCCGTCAAACCATGGCGTATCTGGTTACCACAAACCATGTACCGGGAAATGGCAGAACTATATCATTCTCATCATGGACACCCAGGAACGGAGAGATTGTTTAAAATGATGACGTTAGAATATTACGCCGATGCACTAAAGAAGGAGGTCGCTATATGCACAAAGACCTGTGTCGAGTGCCAAAAGGTGAAATCAACAAACACGCGGAGAGAGGGAGAATGTCACCCAATTGTTCCTGATAGACCTAAGCAATTAGTGTGTGTGGATCACTTTGGACCCTTGCCGTCCGGACAATTTGGGAAGAAGCACATATTTGTGATGTTGGACGCGTTTTCCAAGTACATTAAGCTGTACACAGTCGCGAAGCTAAATACTTTGGGCACCCTGAAGATCATTTTCGACAGGTATGTGCCAGAATGTGGAAAGCCATCGCGCATCCTTTCAGACCATGGCTCAGTGTTTACTAGTCCACGCTGGACGAAGACACTGGACGAAGCAGGGATAAGAGCTGTATACAGTTCAATAAGGACTCCTCAAACCAATCCTGCTGAAAGATATATGAGACAGTTGGCATTGTACTTCAGGTTTCTCGTAGGAAACAAACATAATTCCTGGGTGAGGTACGTGCCACAAATTGAGAAATATTTTAATGAAACTGTACATTGCAGTACAGGAGAGAAGCCATTTGAGCTGCATTTTGGTAAACGTGTCATGACTTATGCGGAAGAGCTTGTGAGGCACCCGAACTCAGATATTGTCGAAAGCCATGAGGAGGCGATCAAGCGTGCACACGAATATTTGATGGAGAAGGCAAGCAAACGTAAGCAACTGCAAGACACACGTGGTACGCAGAAATACGAAGTAGGACAAAAGGTTTTGGTGCGGCAATTGCGTATATCCGATGCTGATAAGAAGATGACAGCTAAATTCTTTGATCTATTCATAGGCCCGTTCGAAGTTATAAAAGTTACCGCTCCAAACGTCTATGAGCTGCGACAGGCAGACGGAGAAATTTACGGGACTGTCAACGCCCGCAATATCAGAGCATTTTATTCTAGGTAACCACAAGTAAACAATAATGCTAAACTGGTTTCCAATGTAGCAATAATTGTTAAGATTACATACTTATATCCTAAAAATTATACAGTTTGCAACGCAATTTTAAATTCACATGTCTGCATGATAAAGAAAAACAAGTTGTTTTACAATATTTGAAGTAGAATGTTCAAAAATACTTTGATATGATAATTTCAATTTAAAAATGTGAGTTGATAGTGCACATGTTTCTATTGTTGAGTTTGATACTGGGTTAAAAATTACATAATAAGAGAGCTTATGTATAGACAAGTTAAAAGTCTTGTTAACGATTTCATATCGTCATTAAACGTACTACACATTTCTAAACTTAATTACCACCCATCAGAGAGAATGATTCACAATTACTAAGGAGTGTGTTAAGATGAAGTTAAATAACTCTTGTAGGGAAGGAGTAAAAACACTTCTTGAGTCTTGTTAGATGATTACCGAAGGAAGGAAGTTACCTTAGTGAATTTAATTTGTTTGCTCGGACGAAAAGAATAGATGTCGGAGTAAATAAGGCAACGGATTTGATTCAAATGGCTGCAAATTTCTCATTAGTGGCAATGCTGTGTAAGTCCACAAAGTATTTAAAATAAGCGCCCGAAGCAATCTGATTGCATGTTTAAATGTTCAGTGTGATAAAACACCATGACTTCTTTATTAATTTTTTTTAGGGACTCGTTTCCCTAGGTAATTCATCACTAGTACTCAAGCTGCTAAGGTCTAGGACTGTTGTGACCATAAAGGAATAAATAAATGTGTAGCTCTGTGGGAGTTGTAAGGTAAAGTAAATGTTAAGTAGTCTTTCCACACTTACTGGGTCCGCGGATTTAACTCAAAATCTTCTCCACTCTTTCTCAATAATGTTTTAAGCAAATTACTCGCACTATCAAGTGAAACAGCACTTCGGAAAAAAGGACTAAATAAAGAAATTCAATTGAATTATTTTCTTAATTGAGAATCTATATAATGCAAGTAACCTCTGCAAATATTTAAAGCAAAAGTATGTATTTTTGAGGAAATGGGTAGATGTTTATAATTAGAAAGATGTTGATAATGAAGGTAAATTAAACGCATTTTTTTGTAAAGTTTAAGGCATTATGTTTCTAGATAATTAAAGTTTCTTTTTGGAACTAAAGGTTCACCTGTTGGTGAACATATTTATGCTAAATGTTAGGAAACAAATGTAGATTTTCATTGTTTGTATGGATGACAAAGCTCTAATTGTGGATGTAGAATTATTTGTCATAATGTATGCGGCTGAGGCTGTTACCAGAACTAGTGGTAACAGATTATAGTTTTAGTGATGTTTATATATACATCTAAATTTGAATCATAGTGTTGTATATATGTTTTAGTCTGTATTACATACCTAATGGTTAATTATAATTGATGCTATTTACTAGACAAGGTTGGCACATAACGGTTCAACATTTGTATATTTCTCGTTATAAGTTATGCATTTCTTGTATCCGTTGGCTAGACTGATATGTTAACTTTCCATTTGTTAATAGGTTGTATAAATTAAATTTTGTTACAATGATAGTAACCTACTCCAACAGAGTTTTGCCAGTAATGGTAAATGAAAAACTTTATAAGAATATAGATACAATTAAAAAAGGGTAGTTTCATAAAATGGAGTTCTGTGAAGGGACAAGTCAAATAGCCAGGAAAGATAAGGGCAGACTTTAGATGAACCATCAAAATATAAAGTGATTCAGGGAAGAAGGCGTGTGACGTAAAATTTTATTTATGTGTTGCACAAATAAAATTTTAATGTGGACTGGAGGCTATGTGGTGATCTCCAATAGTCACCACATTTTTCATTAGAAAGGGTGATTAAAAATGCCATGATTTGCGTTTAGTGAATGTGCCCATAGCCATCGGATTCGGTGACAAAGGACTCCTTCAGGCTGGTGCCGGCTTGTCGGTTAGTGGGAAACACACAATAGGAAGACCTTGACGTATGCACGTTCAGGGAAAGGAGGGGGTAGGCGAGTCTACCTTCTGCATGCTGGGGTGTTCGGGGAGTGAGAGATGGCTGCTAAACGTGACACGTGAAGGACGAGAGCTGTGGTGGTACGGAAGTGTTTCTGTATGGTGCTACGAATACAGTTTGCATCAGTAATCGTATTGCATACTGCTTACAGCGGCGCATCAACGATGGTAATGTACTGCATCCGCAAATAAGTAACTCTCACTGCCATAGTGATTAAAAACCCATTGCGACCCTGGCAGCAGTGAAAATTGCTTATGGAGTCTCCAATCATCCATTAAACTTTAGTGAGCTAGCCGTGGAACTGGTTATTGATAAACCAACTTGTGCCCTTCTGGAACAGAACTCCAAGTTTTAATAATGATGCCTGTGAATGTATTGCAGATTAATTTAGTCTTTTTTTTTATTCCTTATTGCTACAATAAAATACAGTTGTCTTTAATTAATTTCATTTATGGTCCTATTCAATTGTGAGGCAATACTCTGTCCTTTAATCTTCCTTTTTTTTATGGCACGCTTGGAAACATTTAATCACAGTAATTAATTGAATGAATTAAACTCAAAATCAAATTTATAATCATTACAAAGTGCTCACTCAGATACGAGAGTAGACAGAGCATTTCAAGTGGCAGCATCTACAGTTTTACAACAATTTAATCTTTCGTTCATTTCTAGCCATGATTTTTTTGCCTGCATATGATTTTTCGAAATTTCATGCTCTTTTAAAGTTTCGTCGAGGTGCTTCCAATTTTTAAAACCCTCCTTTGAGAGAGAACTAACTAAACGCAGTTTTGTGAAAGATAGTAGCTAATCACGCAATATTTGCTCTCCGTTGCTTAAAATATTTTGCGCTAAAATGTCGATCTGTGTCATTGGAAGGAAATTTGTAATTATGCAATATTTTAGGTGGACCTTGCCTTACTAAAAAGCTTCTTACGGCTACTCGTAAAATTCTTGGCCACAAAGTTTTAGAACGCCTTCTGTGAGTCACACGTTGGTGTCAGTTCCAATTGGTTTAGAAACTTCGTTCATTTGTTTGCTATTATTCTCTGACGATTCTGTACTTCTTTTGTATCCCGACCTGATATTGGATTCTAAGATTTGTTTTGGTAAACCCTGAATACAGTATATTTTTTTAACGCGCCAGATTAATTCTGCCTTTCCGCTTCCTTTTCCAACCTTCTTTTTTTTGTACTGGTAACCAGATAGTTTTCTTTGACCGTCAGAAGACTTGGAAGAGGCACGTACGTAAGTCAAATAATGTACACTATAAAATAATATAAAAAGTAAATATTTATCCTTGTTCTAAATAAGCTAAAACCATAACTAAGATAAATTATTCTCAGTTGATATAAAAAAATATTTATGCACAACACAAAATATTTTCCATACCCTGTGAACATAAAGAAAGTCTAGTGTTACTACGCAGTCAAAGCTTATTCGTGGGGGATACGATCCGTAAATTTGCTGCAAATACAGAAACCGTGTATACAAAATGGCAATTTCTATAGGCTTAAAAGTAATACGTTCCAAGTTCACAAACAAACAAAAAAAAAAACAAAAAATGATGTTGTGGAGTGATTGTCGCGCAATGAATTTATTAAATCAACTGACAAAGTTATTCACATTCACTAAAATAATTAATGAATTTCTTTTTGTTGAAACGGTTTACAAATGCAGAAATTAGAGTATCTGGAAACCGCATTCGTATATATAATAAGCTTCATGGGTTATTATATATTAGCAGTTAACATTCGTAATTGAATATAGGTATGTGAAGTAACTAATCGGTAATCAGCAGCTGGTAATATTATTTATTTATTAATGATTGTAAGTACTGTCCCACACCCACTAAACTACAGTATTTTCACAAGCGATCAAAGCTAGCGTATGTAATTTAACCTAACCCTAACACTTTCAATGCCTGTATCTAATTTATACAACAGATCTGTGAGGCTCGGATTACGAGAAGAAATTATTATGCAAATTATTCCATTTCGATTTCCAATAACTAAGATCCATATTGATTTGGTTCATCAATTCAACAAAATAAATACTCAGCATCTCCCGCCAAGCACTATCGATTCCATGTATTAGAGGCTAACTGCAATTGCGTGTCTAGTAACTTGTGGGCAGTATAACGTCGGAATCAGTGCAGGTAGCCGAGGTCAGGTGTAACAGCCCCCACCTACCGCGCTTCTGTTGTGCGCTTTTGTGGTTGTGCGCTTATGTCGTATATCCAACTAAATAACAGTTTAATCATAGATGTACTTACCTTTAGAAATTATGAAATCCTGAAGTAAATTTTATGAACTTCCACTTATCACTAATAACGTAATAGTAAGACTAATGCTGTTGTGTAATGAAACCACTTTTATAATTAGCAATAATAAGCACGTTGAGACAACAAAAGTCGAAACAGCGTTCTACTCGCGTGCTAAGGCCCAATTCACACAGAAGAGACGTGGCGCGGACTTCGGGATCAGACATGGCGCGGATGCGGCGCATTTTGAAGTTGCTCCTATGGCGCAATTCCCACAGAGGCGGCTGGGCAACGGCGCGCCCCTATGAGGTCCGAAAAAATCGGTATGTGGATTTTTTTAATTAATTGGGTATTTAACACATTAATATTTTTTTCACACTTATAGCCGAAATGGCGCCCCTAAATTTTAGCGCCCTGGGCATATGCCCGGTTTGCCCCCCCCCCTCCTAGAGAGGACCCTGTGTGGTGTGAACTGCGGTCTACGCATGGCACGGTCATTCTCTAGTCCGACTGCTGCTAGTGTGCCACCAATGGTGCGGGATGACACAGAATGTTACAGGGAGTCCACTTCTTGTTCTCGGATGGCAGGCGCAAATATGAAGGGCTTGCGATGTGTTTGATGCTCCCTTGTAGTGATCATGCGTGGTCGACCGGAACCCTGACGACAGTTATGTCTGCCCTCACATTCCCATGCAGTCCAACATCCGGCCACTGTCACATCCGAATGTCCCACAAATCAGTCCATTGCACGATTCGACCAACTGGGCAAATGAACACCAACAACCCCTTTCAAACTCTGTGAGATGCTGGTAACGCTATCTCACACGTGTACGCGGCATCTCGGTATCAATCACAGCTGACTCTGTTCACGCCCTTTGCATACCCTGCCAGGCCTGGGAGCACCGCTAACACGAACAACTCTAATGTACTCCGGTGACAGTTCTATCTGTCACAGAGAATGTATATGGTGTGTATGGGTATGAAGTTAAATCCACATCTTGCAATCTCTTCGGGTACTTCACTTTTTCGTAGGCAAGTATATATGTGTATATAAGGTTACTAACGTGTCAGTAGGCTCGCAAACCAAGACAAAAACTGGAAAACAGCTGAAAATCAACTGAACTGCTTTCACGCCAAGAGTGGCTTACGAAAAGTAGTAGAACACTCCAGAAGCAAAGTAGACAAACTTTTCATAGGATAAACCAGTAACTTAAAAGTATAATGTTGTTACATTACTAAACAACAATAGTTCTAATTCTATATTCTAATTACAAATATTAATTGAAGTCTTACCAAGATGATTTCAAATGATAACAGAAACTATTTGAGGCTTATTAGAAGAACTTCAAATGAAATACACAATTTAAGGTTGAAATAAAGCCTCGTGCTACAGTTATATATAAAGATGAATGTATGTTTGTTTGTTTGTTAGTTTATTCTTCATACAAATCCACAGTTTTCATCCAATCTCGATGAAACTTTGCACACTTATCCTTTGAAACAAGGAGAAAAATACTGTCTACATTTGGTTGAAAAATTATCTGTATAAATAACACATGTTGTCTCATAACTTCGAAATACGGCGATAGACACACACGTTGGATATCAACGTCTCCGTACCGTGTTTCGTGTAGTGGACTGCAGGTCAGTCTTTAAAGCGCTTGCTTACGAACGTCGTGGTCTACGGTTCAAATCTCCGCAGAAGCTAAGATTTTTTAAAAATTGTTTTTCATCGTAAGAGTCAAGCCTGGGCCGTAGATTATTCGGATTGAATGTTAAACTGTAGATATTAGAAAGTTAGGGGTGCAATGCGAGGCAAATCATAAGTAGTCTTGCAATGTTGTATGTGTACACTTTTTTACGTTATAATGATCCCACAGGTGTTGTTCGCAGTCAGTGTGTGAGTGTAAACCACAGTAATATTATTATAAATAGGGAAGTCTCCGTCTTTTTGTTATGTTTTGACGACTAAATGGCTATATCGTTGTGATAGAATTTTATAAGGAAATCTGTATGAAGGGCACAGGATATTTTTTCCAGTATGATTAACAGTTGTAGTCACGAAATTTTGAGACCTTATCGAATGGTGACAGAAATATTTTGGAAATTGACTCTCTTCAAGAGACAGGTTCGATGGTACAATGATATAGTGTTAGCTTTCCTGTCATATTATTCCTACTCGACATTGTTTGGGACCAGTCCTTCGTTACCAACAACTTTCTATATTTAATTCTGGCAAAAAAAATATTAATCCACGCGACGAAGTCGCGGGTAAGAGCTAGTTACTGCTAAAATGCTTTCTCATAATTTGTATAAGTCAAAAATCTGTCTGTACAGTTATCCTGGTAGAGGTCTCTCCATTTGTTGTGACTTGTGAATGTTGTAAATTATTTTCGCGTAAAAGATTGTGGAAAACCTTTTAAAACCTACAATGAGGTACGACTGACGTGCGAAACCTGAAGTCTGATCCTGGAACTATTTTGTGCCAGCGCTTATTTAGTTAATTTAATTTAATCGCGGTGCAGTATATTTCCCATTGGTCATTTCCCTGCACACTTATTTTGAAATTTTTAATTTTTTATCTTAAATTCTTTGGGTGAAATTTTTCCAACCATATATAGAGAAAATAAACGAGTAATTTTCATGAAAATTCGATTCAAACTGCACCTGAAGTTTATAAGTATCTTTAATAACCTATTTTGATGCTACCGATATCACCTTCCACGATTCGTTTTCAGGTGTCCGTTCGTAAAATCGTACCTTATGTTGATTTTATAAATGTGTTAATTTAAGTTTGAAATATCATAGTAGTTCGAAAACTTACAACAGAAAGTTCAGAAAACTGCTAAATAAAATGCAGATGGAGTCAAGTACCAACGATCTAAAGCTACCAATCGTCTTTATTACGAATAGAAATAAAATAGTAATATTCATACCATCATATGTTAGAATATCATACTGACCTGTGACATTCCGTTTATGCGACAAATTTGTCAATTGACTCAAGAAACATCCTCACTGTATAAACCCCATGGTGTTGAAAGAGAGAAGTTCTTAAATTACTTTTCCTTTGAAATCTGAGTACATGACACTTGAGACAAAATTCAGGAAACATACAAAAATCGTCTCAAACTTCGAATTAATTTAATCTTCTGGCCTATGACACTGCCAAGGACACGTAACCTCAAGCAGGCCTACAAATGATCTGAACTTTTAATCTGTAAGGTGTACATTGAGCATTGGTTGCCTGAATTTGAATTAGTCTCTTTACACTTCGTATCATTGCTAACAAAATAAAAACAAATAGAAATCAGAGTCTTATAAAACATCTCAAATCGACATGTTTAAGTTAAATTTTTATCATCTTCTATTGTATTTTGCTATGAACAGAACACCAAAATTTTCCACAGTGACAATGTTTTCGCGTGAAGCTGCTTATAGCGTCGCAATTAGCCCAGGTTAAAGTGAGGCGTTCTAACGTGGTGCTTCTGACAGTCTCAAAACCGCTTGTATTATTTATTGGAGTATTCGGGACATAGTATTTATTGAGCCATCGCTTGCCCATGATATAAATGTCAAGGATAGGCTGGCACATGAAATATATACTAGGAACGTTAATGAAGGACTCGACGAGACAAACTGAAAGTAAAGAACAAAATTTTTTATATCTCGATTGATTTTCGAGATATTGTGTCTCAAAATTGACGTGGTTAGGTTGAAATGCGGCCTGGACCGGAAATAAAATTTTGCCCTAGCCAAATTTGATGATGAATTCGTATGTAACTCGACGAGAAAAATCGAAAATATGTAATATTTTTATATATATATCTCACCTAGTTCTTTAGATTTTGTATCTCAAAAGAGAGGAGGTTAGGGTGAGATCCAGCCTGGACCAGAAAAAATCAAATCAACGAAACCACTACATAGATCTACAAGGTGGAAATGCACTATATGTGTTTTATTTTCTTCCTAGTGGTTGTTAGGTCGAAATATGGCCTGTATGAACTAGAGATATAACTGATTTTTATCGTGCTATTAAAAATCAGACAGCTTGTAATAACAAAAGTAAATTTAACTGAAATTTTTGTATCAATATTTTCTAAAAAGACCAAACAAAGTGATTTGTTTCTCAGCTTAGAATTCGGATACAAGAAGTCAGCATTCTAAGAAGTCACTACAACACAAAAATTTATTTCATGAACAGAGCCTGGTGGATGAGCAATCAGAGGAATACTTGTTCAAATCCCGGTCCGGTCATCCAGATTTCGGTTTTCCATAGGCTTCTACAGACTTCGACGTAAAACCATTAAAAAATCTTTCACGGTCATGTCAGGGGCAACAGGAGGACTCTTAGAGGGTTTTTTTTAAAAAAAAAAAAAAAAAAAAAAAAAAAAAAAAAAAAAAAAAAAAAATTCAAGGTTGCGAGAAAGTTGAAAAGGAGGGATTTGATATTAGGAAGATAATGACTAAGAAAAAGTATGCAAAAACGAGATATCAAACTGTTATTAATGAACTGTAGATCTACATCGAACAGAGTAGAAGAAGAAACACATATACATTAAACAGGATAAGGCTTTATTAAAAGGAATGAATGCTACCCACGGGTTATGGAGTGTGCTTTAAGAAAAGATGGTGTGATTATATCATTTTTCTTCCCGGTAATAGTTTTCATCGTGATTAGTTTGAATGACTTACACGCAATGACTTAATAGCTACAATCAAAAATCAAATCATCGTATGGCATTGTTGGCCGGAAGATCTTTCGATTCACTGCTCACTGCACCTCTTGTCGTAGCTATTTAACCAGAGCCGGCAATTCTGCCGGTTACACGGGACCTATATCTTAACGGGGAATCCGAACTACGGAAGCGTTTTGATGTTCTAAACATTATACAACAAGCTGTTCCAAAAAGTCGAGTTAAGGGCCTATGAAAATTCCAGCTGAGACGGGGATTCGAACCAAGGACCTTTCGATCTCCAGACAAATAGCTTAAACACTGTGCTACCATGCTGATAATGGCTACAGTAATATGGCACCATTTAAATTAAAGCAAATTGAAAATAAGTATAGGAATCCTAACATCTTATACCATACCACATAAGATTAATTTTAATTCTAGTCTAGGCCTATTTGAGTCAGATAAATATGGTATTACTTCCATCCGCATTAATAAAATATGGCAGTAACATGGCTTTGGTGAACGCTGTTTGAATTATTAAAAAAACTAAATTGCTTGTTCCTTATGATGCAACAAGTATTGACAGCGTTTATATTGGTCCAGGCTGTATTTCAGTCTAACCACAACCTCCGCTGATTTTTCCGGCTGGCAAATTTCTCATTAATTTACATCAATTTCTAGAAATAATTTTATATTGTATAGGTATCATTATATTTTCTCAGTGGTGAATCTTAATCAATTAATAAGAATAAAACAGCACCACAAACAACTCGACATTCAGCCATATCGCTCATTTCGCCGGATAAGGCGCTTGGAGTGTCTTAGTGGATGACATGAAAATATTGATACTCACCTCCAGTCCGCACCTGGAGTTGAATATTTCCGAGAAAGCTCTTCTAGTGACTTCTTCAGTACCCTGTTATTTTCATTCCACATTTCTAGTTGTAGCTCATGCGAAACCCTTCGATCCCAGCCCACTGGCAAATCCCTTACAGCATCCATTTTCTTGGTGGCTTGGTCTTTAACAACTATGATACATACACTAAATATTAAATAAGGAATATTGTTCCTGCAGATATCAACATTCAACTCCTCTAAACGGTTCTTCTATAAGGATATGTTTCATTCCGGCCATACCAATGTTAAAAATAAAAGCAAAATTTTGTACCACAGAAATAACTTACACAAGATTGATTGATTTCACTCGAAATTTTTGGAGTTGTAAGACTGACACACAAAAGGGTCTATTCAGCTTTCAAAAGGGACACAAAACTTCTTTATCCTTATCCCTCTAAACCGCCTAGCGCGATCGTCATTTTTTTTAAGTCTACAGAACTATAGATCTTTGTCTTCGTTTAATAAGCCCGCCACGAGAGGCGCTAGTAGCAGCACATTTTTAAATGAAGAGACCAATAGAGAAATTACATGCTGTATGGATGATAAGGCCTAACGGCGTAAATAAATTATAAAGATACATCGTTTAAAGTTGTGGTATTAAAATATCGAATTTATTTCCAATGGTTGAAGGCCGCATGGTACGGTAAATCCAAGTTGATCAAGAAGCGCTTTGTTAATTTCGTTTACATTCTATTTAATGGAGATGAATGAAGTGAATGAAACAATCTTTTTATAGATGAATTCGAAGGTTACATGCCTCCTGACGTTTTTAAACACACAGACTGCGAATCCCCGGCCGGCCCTCCAGATTTGAGTTTTCCATGGTTTTCCCAAATCACTCCAGGTGAATGCCGTGATGGTTCGTTAAAAAGTCATAGCCAAATTCCTTCCCTTCCTCATCCTTAGTCCTTTCTCGCCTATAATGAACTCGATGTTAACGAGATGTAAAGCCATAAAACGAAGAAAAAAATTATTTTCGAAATCAGGGTGAAATGTGCTTGCTTTATCTTTTTTTAGGTAACTGATCAATCTCCAGTTTCCGTAACTTATCGTAGCATGTCGCACATTGCTATCATACTTTTGTATCGATTGGCTTACAAATGAGGTCACTTAGATTTGTTTGTAGAAATTGCTGTAATGTACAGTATCTGATTCGATAAAGGACGTGGAATAGGAGTCACTGGAAGACGGGGAGGGGATGAGAAGATTATTAGACATAAATTATGGATCAAGTGTGTTGGATATTGGGGAAAAAAGGAGCATTATGTGGAAGGTAGGTGACCATGGACAAAACCAGCAACTGATTTCAGGCATAGAGAATGGGAAAATTTTCTTTTATTAGGTAAAAAAGTGTGTTCCTGGAATAAATTATCGAAGGACGTTTGGGGAGCTGATGCGGACACACTACGAACAACCGCTCTCACCATGGTTTACCCTGTTGCTGAGTACTGTGCTCCAGTGTGGCAACGTAGTGCTCATATTAGAAAAATCAACGTCCACCTAAATTAGTATATGAGAGTAATAACTGGCACCGTAAAATCCACCCCAGTCCCCTGGTTGCACCTAATGAGCAAAATACCACCTCCAGAGATAAGACGCCAAGAAGCAACAGCACGTGAGTGGATAAAACTACACCATCCTGATCCTCCATAGGAACTCCCAATCCACGAGGTTCTAAATGACTTACCCCCCACTCGTCTTAAATCCAGAAATCCGGTATGGCAAGGTGGATTTGACTTTGATGTCATGGAAAAATGGCGACAAAGCTGGAACTCCACATCTGTAAAACATCCAGATATTATAGATCCCACAACTGGACTTTCAGAATTCCATCTAAATAGAGACCAGTGGGCCAAACTAAATCGCCTAAGAACAGGCCATGCGAAATGCAACGCCATGTTGCTTAAGTGGGGTCGTCAGAATTCTCCTACATGTGACTGCCGAGCTCCTTGCCAGAGTGTGGAGCATATTATCAGGGAATGCCCTCTACGGAGGTATGATGGACCATTTGAAGATGTTTTTGGAGCTACAAGTTCCTTCATAGAATGGCTGGAAGAACTGGATATCAACTTGTGAACGCTACCAAAGTTCTTGTCATTGTATATATTTATTATTGTATTAGTTGCTTAGCCATATGACAAATAAATAAATAACCCCATGCTTTAAAACTGGTAACCTAATAAATGCTATTTTCAGTAACAGATGTTTCCAAATGCTCGTGGGCAATAAGATGAGCACATAAATGAAATTAAATAATGTCATTTCTTAGGTAATATCTTGGTTCTCCGGGTGGAGCCACCTCGATTTGTTAAAACCTAACGTTTCTGCCATCTTGCAGTGGCTTTCATCAGAGGACTCTGATGAAAGTCACAGCAGGACTCTGATGAAAGCCACAGCAAGATGGCAGAAACGTTTGGTTTTAACAAATCGACGCGGCTCCACCCGGAGAACCAAGATATTACATACAGTGACCGCGGAAGCCTTCGTAATCCTTTCTCAGGATTCAGTACTTGCTCCACTCCTGTTTAGTTTGTACTTAGAAGATACGCCCGAAATCATCTCAAGGGAATTTGAATATGCTGATGATTGGACACTAGCTGCGAACGACAAACATCTAGAAGCAACACAAACAACACTGTCCAATTATCTGCCAGTAGTAGGTGTGTACTTCCATCAATGGAGGCCGAAAACAAGCGCTGCTAAGACGAGGTATCAACTTTCTACAGCAACAATAGACATGTCAATAGAGAGCGCATGATACATTTTGAAGACAGGTTTCTTGTGAAAAAAAAAAAAGTATCTTGGCATCACCTTAGGTACAACACTCAGTTTTTAAAACCACTTGTCTAAAACAGCTGCCAAAATCAGAACGAGGAATAACATCCTGTAGAAACTGTATGGAAACACTTAAGTTCTTCAGACTCAACACTCCGTACGTCTTGTGCATTGGGATTGGTTTATCCCGTGGCTGAGTGTTGCCCATTCAACATTTTTCGATAAACAACCTAATGAAACCATGTGCATTATAACAGGGACAATCAAGTCTACCACAACAAGACGTCTACCTATACATAGTCACATAGTACCTCCGCATTTGCGACAAGAAAACGCACTCATCAGAGGATACAAAATCATCACCAATAACCCTTCTCTGACGATCCACGCTGACATGCCTGCCATCAATAGAAACAGACTTTGCTACCAATGAAGTACCGTGAAGACAGCAAAAGAATTCAGTGAAACTACTTTTTGTTTGATTTATCACTGGAAAGAAGTATGGAACACCAGTGCTCCACTTGCCCTTTTCAAAATGCCCTGCGGCACAACCAAGCCACCATGATTAGATCTTAGCCGTAAAAATTGGTCTGCTCTCAATAGAATTAAGATCAATTGTGGCAGATGTGGAGACTTGTGGTACAGTCGCGGAAATATATCATCGGCCTGCGACTGTAGCGCTGAGAGGCAAACTATTTAGCACATAGTGAAGAAGTGCCCAATGTGAGTCTACGAATCTATCTTCAAGACCTTAATGATTTCCTGATGGCGTCTGAATCGGCAACCAACTACTTATCAAATCTGGACATTTCTCGGCAAAAAAATTTTATATTTAAAAATAATTTCTGTATTTTTTGTATATATGTACCTATGTAAAATGTTTTTGATCTAATTTCAGTAATACTCTAAATAATTAAATAATAGTTCGTAAATTCACAAGTATGCCGTTATTTGCACTCAAAATCAAATTACAGGATATTAACAAAGGAAATCCCCAACGTTGAAAGGTATATATATACAAAACGAAAAAATTGGAATCTTAGTTACTGGATCACTTCAAAAATAACATTGCAAAGTTATAAATACAATAAATTAATTAATTTTTAATGTGATCGCCTCGAGAAATACGAAAGATATTAATTCGGTCTCAAACTCATCCCACACTCGGCACGGTGTTACGATTTACATTACTGCAGTTTACATCGTTTGCATTTAGCCAATGTTACTGGCACTGGTTAGATCCTTTATGTAACTGCATATGAAAAAAATGGTTGGCGTAGATCAGAGCTTCTTTGGGAGCAGAGATGAAGAATCTGTTGTTGATATTCGCTCTGTGACCAATCCATCGTAGCGGCGATTATCACCTGGATATGTCTTTCCAAGTAGGTACAGAGCAACACCCCAGAATTAAAGGAAACATAAAAATTGTCCATTTTAAAATTATTAGTATTCAAAAATTATGCAATGAAGGATAACGGAATGAACGACGTTCGATAAAGAAAGCTTGAAAGGGAACAAGTATATTGGTCAACATTTCTCCCGCCCGCAGAACGACTCGGGAAAGGGATGAGAATAAGTGGGCATCGAGTGTCCTTTTAGAGTTTATCCCTGTGACTTGAACGAAAATAATATTGTTTTGTATGAAATACACTATTGTGGACAATTTAAAACCGTTTACAGATTGATAAAAGTAAATTTCATAAAATTGCGACACTCTGAAAGAGAAAATATCATAAGTTCATGGTAAGAAAGTGGAAGCCGACCCCCAGTGGATCCCAGGGAGAATTGAAACAAACCTCTTTGGAAATGCGGAGAGGTGTTGACTCTTTCGATTGAGCCACAAAGACATGAGGAGCTACGAGCTCTGCGAGACCACCAGTGCGGTACGGCAACAGAAAT
Organism: Vandiemenella viatica; assembly: GCA_031002005.1. Taxonomy (NCBI): domain Eukaryota; kingdom Metazoa; phylum Arthropoda; class Insecta; order Orthoptera; family Morabidae; genus Vandiemenella; species Vandiemenella viatica. The sequence continues at coordinate 225,311,816 of JARYHS010013630.1, forward strand.
TCCTCTGCTGGTTGTGAACTGCATAAGGAAACACTACTATACCACAATCGATCCTCACGGGGTTCTTACTTCTAGCAACCTGCTCTGAAGCACGTGTTGTAACAGTCAAGTTCTGATTAGTAGTTTCTCTACTACCCATGGAGAAAGGAATTATATGGAGGAGAAGTGACGTTAAATCGGTGAAGCAAGCACTAAACTCTCCCGCATGGTGGCAGCACCGGCAGCGACCATATGGCGCTTCCCAACAATTAAGGTGTTCACATTGTGGTAGATGCAGTGATTATTTCATTTAGTATTGTGTATAAGTGTTTAAAAATGCCAGCTTGTGTTGCGTACGGTTGCACAAATAGGCCAGACAGGAAAGAACCTGGAATATCATTTCATAAGTAAGTTGAATTGTAATTATCGTTGTTGAAGTGAGCGGTAGACACCGCAAACTTTGCAGCACGTCTATAAATATTTAGTCATAGCTCTCAATGGGATGACTTTGTTCTCAAATTTTTCTTGGTGTAGTGTAGAAAATCAGCAAACCTTGCTATTTTGCACATAATAGACTAGCATTATTTTTTAACGAGTGTTTAAAATGAGATTTAAAGGGGCGTGTTTTACTTCGCGATTCAGTGAATTTACTATTACGATTTCTTTCGTCACGTTGCTGATTATACTGACAATGGATGATGAAATTAACTGTTATGTGAGAAGCTGTGAGTTTTATTAATTTTTTAAATAGCTATTTCAGGCCATTGACTTAGGTTATTTTTAAAGCTTCATATAAGACTTGTTTCTGTTTGTAAATACGTCTATACCTATTTTTACCGATTTTGAAATCTTTCTCATCTATTTATGTCGAAACAGGTTCATGCAGAAATAAAAATGGGCTTCATAAATAAAGAAGTTATTGGCCTTTGAACAAAATCAATTTGGGGAATGTGTTTCTAATTTAGTCTCTTTTTTTTTTTGTACAACATTCTCCCCCCCCCCCCCCCCGTATCTAAATCTAACTGAGAGATAATTTTTTTACAATTGTCCTAATAAGTAGGGCTGTGAAATTAGACAACACATCTTGATCAAGAGAATGTTCATTAAGGTGACTGAATAAACATTTTATTTCTGGTACCAGCCTACAAAATGTCTGGATTGCTCGTCCCTAGAGTGGGTCCTCTTACTTTTTTTCTGGTCTAGGACACATTTCAGACTAACCACAAGTGGTAGTAATAAAACTGAAATATCCATTCTGCATGTCAACCATGTAATCATTGTGGCTTTGACAGAATTAATTTTTGGTCCAGCCTGCATCCAAACCTAAACCCCTCAATTTGGATGTTGTATATCCCCCAAACTAAGCAAGATATCGAAAACATTTATTCCTTATTATCGAGTTTTTTCGTCGTGTTACATAAGAATCCATCATTAAATTTGACTTTTGATAAATTTTTCTTCTGCATTTCAACTCAAGACACCTCACTTTTGAGACAGTATATCTCGAGAACTAGGTGAAATATCGAAAAATTTTACTCTTTATTTTTTATTTGTCTCGTCTTTTAAATAAAAATTCATCATAAAATTTGACTTTGAATAATTTTTTATTCTGAATTTCAACCAAAACCATTTCACATTTGAGACAGAATATCTCGAAAACTAAGCAGGATATCAAAAAATTTTATTCTTCATTTTTTATTTGTCTCATCGAGTTACATAATAATCCATCACCAGATTGCGGCGTCACTTTTATTCTAGAGTCCCCTTGAGGTGTTTGTACATATTCCCCGTGTTTGTTGGGAAGCGGTCAAGCCCCCGCCACTCCGTCCATGCCCCCCCACTCCTCCGCCGGCCTGCTTCACTCCCATGCGTGGTAAAGGTCTCTTGCCGTCTTGCGTCGTCTCCATATTATTCCTTCCTCCATGCTACTACCTAAATAAAATGTTTTGCAATAAAGTGCCTAGTAGTTTCTTTTGTGTACTTAAACAAAATGTTAAGTTATGAACATTATGTATTGTTTCTCTTGATATTTGGCTACTTCCATTTACAATTTTGGACTCTGCATCGTAGGGAATTTTGTAACTAATCGGGATCAAATATTACTACATGATAATCCATGACATGAGTTATTACTGTGAACGGTTTCTTTAAAATCCGTCCTTTAGTTCCTGTGCAATGCGTGTACAGACTGTAAAACACTCCACAATTTATAGTTTATGTCTCTTTATCATATGAACTATGATACCAATCTGGATTCTGGGTGAATACCGTTCGACTGTGACCACTCATTCTTGTGGACAGTTTAATGGCCGGAAAACCTGTGTAGGAAGCCGGACAATAGATGCGATTTAACTGGTATATTACGTCGGTTGTTTTACAGATGGTATGCCCTGTGTGGGAAGGCTTTCGCCACTAACAGGTTTGTTGGAAGCATGGTATGTATTACATATTTTTCTACATGCTCTGTTCCACGAGAAGGCATCGTGGGGATGTCTAGTGGAACGAGAATATCAATGTTTGTGGACAAAGAGTAGGCTGAGGTTGGGTGGTCGACTGAAGCATGTTCTGAGAGGGGGCGAGGAGTATTTTTGGGAGGAAGAATCTCATTTCGTAGCAGGCTTGAAGGGAACCATAGCTTTGTCGCATGATTTAACTGATTGATTCGAGTCCTGGGAAGTACTGTATGAACAAGACTGGACGCATGGTTGAATTTAGAGGTTTCCCGGTGATTTAGGAGTTGAATTGACCCGAGACAGTTGCTTGTGAAGTAAATATGTTAGATAATTGCGGGATGGTTGGTATTCTTAGAACATTGTGACGAACTGTTGGTCAGAATACACACCATTCTTCCAAATACCGAGTCCGTAAGGAAGAGAGAGTTTGGTGTGTCGAAATGGAGATACTGTTGCCCCCGAGAAGCTGAGATTGCCACAGGAGAGGGATGCATCCCCATCCGGGAAAATCGCCTGAATGTTCGAATAAGAGCACGGGAAGTTCAGGTTACTAAAGTTGTTCAGGAAGCTAATATAGTTATTCCCCCTGTGTCCAGATCATAAAAATCATCTACAAAACTGAGCCACATGATGGTTTTCGGGTGAACTTGATCTAAAAATGATTGTCCCAGATGGCCCAGGAAGAGGTATACATAAAAAGGAGCCATATGAGTACCCAAAACGGTGCCAAAGATTTTATGGTATACTTTGTCATTGAAGGAGTTATGAAATAATATGTAAGGCATGATGGCGAGGAAGGATGTGCTTGTGAGGCTGTTGGGAAGGCGCAAATCTAGGAAATTTTCTGCAGTAATGAGGAATGTTACTAGGATGAACTCGGTGGGAAGAGGTGTAGTGACAGTAACGACGGAGGTGGAAGTGTTGTGTATGCTTGATATGAAAGGAGAGGCTGACTGACTATAGGTTGTAGCAATATGTCCATTGGTTGACCAATTTCTGCTGCCTGTAGATACTTGTACGACTCCTTCTTGTACCAACTACTTCCTGGGGCATTTGGAACAGTCATGTTTTAATTAAGCCCATCCATCCCCTCATATGGCTTAGATTCTTAGAATACAATTTTATGATATGAAAAAAATGCGAAAAACAATATTATTAGCATCCTGAATAACA